>CAJHQP010009817.1:0-20904 GCA_905132765.1 Moricandia arvensis
AGATGTTTCCTTTGCTTTTTTTCAAACTCATGTCTAATGCCTCTCGTCTTGTTCACAGAGGAAGATGTACTTTTGCTATTGATATTTTTTGATTATTCTCCTCATTTCTATTCTTCTTCAAAGGTTGTTGATTGTCCTGTTTTGGATAGCTTGATGTCGTGGTTGTTTTTGAAATTTTATATTGGGATGTTGGGGTTCTTAAAATAGGCAATGTTGGAGACAGTTGAGTTGAGCTTCTTAATGCTATCCTTCTGCAACATGTGATGCTAGATTGTTTCATTTTCAGCTTTTTTAGTAAGAGATATTTTGATTCATTCTCGTTGTGCATGCTATATCATCTTTTCTGCTACTCCACAAGAGCATTATTTTGTCTGTCCTTACCAACGAGACTGAAGGGTTTGCTCAACCCTATCTACATATGTATTGTTTACATGCTTTGTTATTGTACTCTCTGTAACATACTTCTTACTCTTTAAGTAGTTTAACATAATCTTTATGTTTCAGTATGTGATCAAGCAGCATACAGATGTGGCAGAATCACGGAGGTTTGTAAAACATTAGATTACTAAACATGGAGTTCATATATGAAGCGGGTATGTCCAGTGAAAGCTTATGGTCTTGAAATTTCTTTTGGGGATGGATATTGATAAGCCATGTAGAGTGTATAACAAGAAGATAAGCAGAGGGGATAAGGAGTAAAAGTGAGAAGTAGGAATTACGAGAGAAGCTGACATGGAGGATCCGGTTAATGGAAGTTGATGACATTTAAAGCAGTAAATAATATTGGAGAGAAGTATAAATTGTGAATCAGTGGTTACAGAGTTTTAAAGAAAGTTTGTTAGTAGAAATTTGAGATCGAGAGAGTGTGTTCTCTGCGATTCAGTAGCTCAAGCAGAAATGTTCTTGAGTAATTCTGTAACAGATTTCGATATTCAATAAAATCCTTGCTTATTGTCTATCAATTGCTGCGGTGAAAAAATTGGATACTGCGATGGTGAATTTACAGGAATCTCTTCAACGGATTGAACGAGTTCGATGATTTGGTGGCGGAGATGAATAAGTGATTCGATTATCTGGAGGGAGGATATAAGAGAGTGGCGAGCTCGACGAAAGTTTTGGAGACGAAGATGTAGTAGCGTTTTGAAGCGATGGAGGTTACGTTGAAATCGGTGTCATCGGCGATTCAATAACTGTAACCCGGCGCCGATAAACATCGATTCTACTCCGATGAGGAATCCCTCAACATCTTTCCAACCAGATCTTAATCAGGTACGATCTAATCCTTTGGAACATAACCGGAACGATTCCGCGCTAAGTTATCCGTCAATATCTTCCTCCGGTGGATTGTGATGGATCGTTAGGAAGGTTGAGATACCATTATTCAGTGGGATAAATCTGTATGGTTAGATCGCTCAACCTGAGCGGGTATTTTTGAGTTTATCAGTCTCAGCCTCAAGCTCGATTGGGTATAGTAGCTCTGAGTTTGGAGAAGATGCTTTCAGCTAGTATAACTATGTGATTGAGCACATGCGTTTCATGATTCGTTAGAGTTTAAAAGGAGGATGTTAGTGAGGTTTTCGAAGTCTTATGACAATACGCCAGGCAAGCGGTTGTTTAGTATTCAACAACATAGCTTAATTAAAGCGTATGTAAAGAGTTTTAGGATTGTGCATAACAAGTGAAGATGGCGGAAGAATATTTGATTGATGTTTTTTTCAACAGTTTAAAAAGGAGATAAGGAGGTAATAAAGATGAAGGAACCAGTGGGACTTCCTAATCATATATCTGCGGTTATTGCTGTGGAGGATAGTGAGTTTTGTCGACTGATGAGCTCAAGTTCCCCTGCTGCAGTTGTACATCAGAGATAAACAACAACTGGTCTTTTCGCCCTGCTTATATTCATCCACAGAATAATGGAAGAAGGTTGGCTCCAGAGACAATTAGAGCTCCACCGGTTAAACCACCGCTGAAACTGTCGGATGCAATGTATGAACATAAGAAGAAAAACAAACTTTGCTTCACGTGTGATGAGAAGTGGTTAAGATCACACCTTTCGAAGAATAGAGAGCTTAAAGTGATGGTCGTGGTTCATGGAAGTGAGTTGGAGTTGGTAGAGGAAGAGTTTCTGGATTCAAGAGAGGAACCATTGGAGTTAGAAATGGAGGTGATGGACTTATCATTATACTCATTCATGGGTATGACTTCACCGACAACAAATAGATTGAAGAGGAGGATTGGGAAGACATCTATTGTTGTGATGATTGATAGTGGAGCAACGCATAATTTCTTATCTCCGTTGGTAGTTGAGAAGGCTCACTTACCTTTCAAAATGAGCAAGAAGTTAACAGTGCTAGTGGGAACTGGAATAACTGTTCATGGAACAGGGGTTTGCAGGCAATTACCATTCAAGATACAGTCTGTGAATTTCATTGATGACTTTATATTTATGGAACCCGGAAGTATAGACATGATTTTAGGAGTTTAATGGCTGAAAAGATTAGAGCGTTGTAAAATTGATTGGGACAAACAAGAATGGAGGATTGTGTGGAATGGTCAACAGTCATATTAGAGTCTGATTTACATTCAAGCAGTAAGGGTGGAGATCCCTTATCAACTAAGTTGAAGTTGTTGCAAGTAGCAGAGAGTGAACATAATTCGGTTGTTGTTACACGAATTTTGTCTGATTTCTTGGAGTCATTTAGTCAGGTTTTTGCGGAACCAACAACTTCACCTCCTATTAGAGGTTATGAACATTCGACTAAGCTTGTTGAGGGTCAAGGTCCAATTAAAGTGAAGCCATACCGTTACCCTCATGCTCATATGGAGGTGATGGAGAAGTTGGTGTTGGAAATGATGACTTCTGGTGTGATAAGAGAGAGTCGGAGTCCTTATTCTAGCCGTGTGTTGGCTGGTGAAAAAGAAGGATGCATCATACCGATTTTGTGTAGACTATAGAGCGGTAAACAAAACTACAATTCCAGATAAGTTTCCTATACCTATCATTGATAAGTTGCTTGACGAATTAAATGGAGAAAAGGTGTTTTCAGAACTTGATTTATGTTCTGGATACCATTAGATCAGAATGGTAGAGCAAGACATAGAGAAAACATCTTTTAGAACTCATGAAGGACATTATGAGTTCTTAGTTATGCCGTTCGGTTTGATGAATACTCCAGCCACATGTCAGTCCTTGATGAACACAATCTTCGGCCTTTATTGCGAAGATATGTTCTAGTGTTTTTGATGAAATCTTGGTGTATAGTACATCATTAGAAGAGCATCAAGAACATCTGCTTGAAGTATTGAGTATTTTGGAGAAGCATCAGTTGTTCGCAAAACGAAAGAAATACTTGTTTGGCCAATCAAAGTGGAGTATCTAGGACACATTCTTACAGTAGAAAGAGTGGCTAATGATCCTGTCAAAACTGAAGCAATGCGTGAATGGCCAGTTCCGAGAATGGTGGAAGAGTTTGTAACAGCCCTCCCCTGTGGGACCCAGCTGGCGATGCAGCGCATCGACCCTAACCCTCCCTTGTGATACAACCTACCCGAATTCACCCATAAGCCTCGGCTCACAAATAGGTTATTGGTGAGGTTCGAACCCAGGACCTCACCCTTTAGCAACTCTCCCACAGAGAAGCTGTCACCAATTGAACTGCAGATCAATTGGTGATAACTTTTATGTGGGAGAGTTGTTAAAGGGTGAGTTCCTCGGTTCGAACCTCACCAATAACCTATCTGTGAGCCGAGGCGTATGGGTGAATTTGGGAAGGTTGTATCACAAGGGAAGGGTTAGGGTCGATGGGCTGCAGCGCCAGCTGGGTCCCACAGGGGAGGGCTGTCACATAAAAGTCGGCCTATGAGTGAATTCGGGCAGCTTTTATGTGACAGTCCTCCCCTGTGGAACCCAGCTGGCGCTGCAGCGCATCAACCCTAACCCCTCTCCTGTGATACAACTTGCTCGAAATCACCCATAGGCCTATGGGTGATTACGGGCAAGTTGTATCACAGGGGAGGGGTTAGGGTCGATGCGCTGCAGCGCCAGCTGGGTCCCACAGGGGAGGGCTGTCACAGAGTTATGTGGATTCTTGGGTCTTACAGGATACTTTCGTCGTTTTTTTTTAAAAGGATATGGAGTGATTGCTAGACCATTGACTAACTTGTGGAAATGAGATAGTTTTAAATGGAGTAATGTGACTCAGCAGTTATTTGATACTTTGAAAGAAGCTATGTGTACAGCTCATGTGTTAGTGTTAACTAACTTCAAAGAAGTGTTTGTGGTTGAGACGGATGCGTCAGGTTATGGTTAGGAGCAGTCCTATTACAGAAGAAGAAGGCTATAGCTTTCTTTAGTAGAGGGCTATCTGATCGAAAACAGCTGAAACCCATTTATGAGAGGGAATTAATGGATATAGTCCAAGGCAGTTCAGAAGTGGAAACACTATCTGATAGTGAGAAAATTTATTGTCTATACGGACAAGGTGGCTGACTGTCTGTCTCATATTGTTTATGGACCAAAGTCATTACAGATGATCTTGTTACAAGCTATGACACTGTATACAAGTTTGCAAATGCAAGACATATTGGACAATATAGAAAGTTATCAGAATATTCATAAGATAATCCGTGAATTGGTACAAAGTGGAGTGGTTAAGAAAAATTATACAGTGGTTAAAGGAAGTTGTTCTAAAAAAATCGTCTAGTTTATCTCACTATTCAGTTCACATTCCTTTATTCTGAGAGAATATCATGAAATTGTAGTGAGAGCTCATTCTGGGGTGTTAATGACCACCAAGAGGATCCAAAGGATGTTTCATTGGCAAAATTTGAAGAAGAATGTTCAAGACTACGTGACTGAGTGTCAATTTGTCAAACTCACAAATACTCTACCTTGAATCCTACAGGATTTTTTGAATCCCATTCCAATTCAGAAGAACATATGGGAAGAAATCTCTATGGATTTTATTGATGGACTTCCAAAGTATGGTGGTTTCAATGTTATACTGTTGTGTCTGTGGCTAAACGGTTTGTACAAGAGATAGTGCGCTTACATGGCTATCCTTAGCCCATCATTTCTGAGAGAGATCGAGTTTTGTTGAGCAGTTTTTGAAAGGAGTGTTTTATGTTGGCTAGGATACAACTGAAGTTTAATACTGCCTACCATCCCCAAACTGATGGAGACAAAGTGTTGAATCGATGCTTGGAGTCGTACTTACGGGTACTTCACTTCTTCTCATTCAAAATAGTGGCACAAGTACTTGGCTTGGGCTGAGTTTTGTTATAACTTCTCCTATCATAGGTCCTTGAAAACCTCTCCTTTCATGTGGACGTGAACCTCCTGATTTGTTGAAGTATGAGGAAGGCTCTACAACAAATTTTGAATTAGAGTCAATTCTCCATGAGAGAGTTCATATGTTGGTGACGATTAATGAACACTTAGTCAAGGCGTAAGAACTTATGAAGAACAATGCTGACAAGCATAGAAGGGATTTGGAGTTTGAGGTTAGAGTGTTTGCGTATTTGAAACTCAGACCATATTGGCAAAATTCATTGGCTAAATGGTTTTCGTCAGAAGCTTGCAGCCAGGTTCTATGGTCCTTTTGAGGTGTTTCAGAAGATTGGACTTTCATGTTATCGTTTTAAGCTGCACACTGATTGCAAAATCCATTCGGTATTTCATGTTTCACAGTTGAAACCGATTTTGGGAAAGAATCATGAAGTAACTATGTTACCATTTTTATTCTTTAATATGAATGAGCTGGTTATGGAGCCTAAACTCCTTGTGACTATGTGTTATGATGAGAAGGGTCATATCAAGGCTCTGATAAAGTGGTAAGGTCTACCGGGTTATGAGCAATCCTGGTTAAGAGTGAAGGACTTGACAGTGCAGTTCTGAGCTTTAAGTTTGAGGACAAGCTTAATCTTGAAGGGTGGGGGAGGTATTGATAAGCCCTGAGAATGTATTACAGGAAGAAAAGCAGAGGGGATAGGAGTAGAAGTGAGAAGGAGGTTAGGAGAGAAGCTGACATGGAGGATTCATTAATGGAAGTTGAAGACATTTAAAGCAGTAAATAATATTGGAGAGACGTATAAATAGCGAGTCAGTGGTTAAAGAGTCTTTATGAAAGTTTGTTAGTAGAAATATGAGATCGATAGAGTTTGTTCTCTGTGATTCAGTATCTCAAGAAGAAAGGTGTAACCATCCAATTACCGGTCCAGTCAATTTGGCCCAGAAAGGTCCACTATGTTTGTTGGAAACCTTAGGTGAATCCCCACTATTTAAAAAATTCCAGCCTCATTATTTTATTCAGAAAATTCTAACGCGTCGAATCTCTGCAAACACTGAGCCATCAAAGGAAGTTCAGATCGCCCAGCCGCCTTCACTGACGAGATTGCCTAGTGAACCTCCAATAATCGTCACAGGTAACCGGAAACCAAATTTTATGATTGATTAAGTTTTGGCTGTTTAAAAAATGATCGTATCTCTCTAATTGTGTGGTATTTCGCGAATCCAAGGCCACCATCGAGTTTAGGACGTCGAGATGATTCAGAGCAAGAAGATCAGCCGGAGATCCACCGTCACGCGCCCTCACACGAGACTAGAAGTCCTGTGTGTGAGATTCACGCGCTACCACAGACCACCGGCGCCACCACGCGTGAGATACACGCACCACCTTTTCCGACCGTCGTTCTCTGGAGCCACCGTCTCCGACCAACATCCCTCCACTACCGGGAAGCCACCACTGTGTCTCCGCTGTGCCTCCGGTAAGCCGCCGCGCTGGTGACCGGTCACCGGTTGACTCACTGGTGACTCGGCGAATCGGCTGAGTCAACTTGTTGGCTGGTTAAGCCGGCCGGTTTAGTTAATTGCGTTTTAAATTGATTTTTGTTTGGTTAGGGCTAAACTGGTTGGTTATTGGAAATTGATTTTTGGTTATGAATAAACCGGTTGTAATTGATTTGAATCTGCTTCAATTGAAATCGGAATCTGGTTAACGAAAACTGGTTGATTCAATTTGATTTCAATTTGATCAAGGTTTGACAGGGTTAGGTCAGAGTTGATCAAGTTGGGTCAGAGTTGACCTGGTTGACCTTTGATGTATTTTGATTTTGCATAGTTTTAGCTTTGTTGTTTCTCATGTATTCATCCATTTACCTTGCATTTAGGTATGTTTTGATGTCCTCGCATGTGAATTTGCATTAGAGAACCGTTGGAGTAGGTGCTTAGATGAAATGGAGCATTTGTAGAGTTGAAATGAGACAAATGAAGAGTTTGGAGTCAGAAGAGCTCGTAGCGGCCAAGTCTAGTGGTCTAGGTCTAGCGGTCTCTACCTAGACCACTAGATTCACCATGCTCTTCACTACAAGAAAACAGGTGTCTAACGACTACAGTATTGGTTGTTAATTGGTCGTAATATGCCTTTTACGACCAATTAACATCGAAAACCCATTGGTCGTTATTCGCTAGTCGTAATGCACAATTAGTCGTAACGTAGTCGTAATATTACGTCCACAGGCCGTAGTCGTAACCTAGTCGTAATATTACGACTAAGGCATTAGTCGTAATATTGAGGTGACGTATGTAGTCGTAACGTAGTCGTAACACGTTTCGTAGTTAATTCGACGTAATATAATTAGTAGTTAATGAGTCGTAATTATAGTAGTCGTAAAGCAAACGTAAATATTGGTAGTTACTTAGTCGTAATATTACAACTAAGTAACTTCGACTGTTGTTGTCCATTAGTCGTAAATTAAAGACTAATTTACGACTAATGTTGATTTTATTTTTAAATAAAATCTTTTATTTGATTTTTTATTTAATTTTTTATTTGATTTTTTTTAATTCGTTTTTTTTAAATTAATAAATTTTAAAAATATATATATAAAATATATTTGATTAAAATAATATATAAAGTATTCATACAAAAAACCGAAAAAACTAAGGTGTTTTGTTGAGGTTCATGTCTTGGAAGAACTCGGAAGTGTGCTGCTCCGCACGTCGATCAATATCCACTTGCTCTTCCGGAGTGGGGTCGGGGTTAAAGCTCGGACGTAGAGCTTGCCATGCATTTGCAACCGTCGGGTTTGGGTTCGAGGTCTCCATCATAAGATCGAACATATTCGCCATAGCCTTGAACTTGTCTTTATGCTCGTCTATGACTTTGTTGGCAGCTGCTAGTTCCCGTCGGAGAGAGGAATCTTCTTCTATTCTTGCTGCATGTTCGGCCCTCGCCCTCGGGACATCGTTCACAGTCCCGATCCCAACAATACGTCCCCTTTTCTTCGGAGCAACCTACAAAAGATCAAATTTTATTTACTAATTATATTTATATAATTAAGTAAAAATGTGAAAATTTAATAAAAAATTAAAATATTAATAAAGTTAAAAATTAAAATAATTTACCTGCTCGAAAATCTTGTCTTGGTCGATGGTTGAAAGCTGGACCGGTGGAGCATCTGGATTTTGTTGCGACATCTGAGTCTGGACCTCTTCGATCCGAGCCTCTACCTCGTTGTAGATCTTCTCTGCTTGAGGATGCACAAAAGTCCCATCAGAACGCTGGTGGGTAATCTTGTATAGCCGAGCGAGAGATGGTGGCGCTCCTTCTTTGGCGGCCTATATTAAAAAAAATTAATTTAAAATTTGCATAAAAAAAATAATAAAATCAAGAATATTCAAACACTTACAATTTCAAGTGCCCTCCCAGCATGTGGAGTCTGCCCGGAAGTATGAGGAACTGGCGGGTTACCTTGAGCATCCTTGGTCAACCGGACCGCAGAGTACTTGGTAGACTTCGCCCTTGACTCAGGCTTCATCCAAAAAGCCACCAAACCAACCCAAACGTCATTGCTGAGGTAGGTTGGTTTTGCGTCATCCTGTCTTAGCCTCCAGTCGTCCTTCCAATCTCCAACAATGTTCTTGAGGCGCTGCATCGCCTTTTTGTAGAACCCAGATTTGACCTCCTCGTTGACACCAATGGACCAATTCCATTTTTGCTACAAAAAATTTATGAAAAATTAAAAAACATTAGTACTTTATATATACTATCAATGCATGAATTATTTTTTTAAAAAAATGGAGAAACTAACCGCGAAACACTTGAACCACGTAATGCGAACGTGGTCCGGTGTAAGAGTCCAGTTGGGGTGGGCATGCCGAAAATTTGCCCGAATGATATCCCCAACGCTCTGTCCTAAAACATTGTCCGTCAAAAACCTACAAAATTTGAAAGAATTTATATTAATATATATTAATATTAAATAAATTTTTAAAATTTAAACTTTAATTAAATAATTTAGAATAATTACCAAAACGTGCCGGGGCGTCGATCCGGATCGACGATTCGTAAACCTTCTCGGCCCGGCATCCCGAGAATATCTTCCACCGTATATCTCGCATATGGTGCATTCGGCGGCACCATCAAATCTGGATGAAGACCGGGAGCCGGATCAGGATTTTGTTGCGGGTTCTGGGCATGTTGCGGGTTCTGGGGAGCTGGATAAGGATTTTGTTGCGGGTTATGGGCATGTTGCGGGTTCTGAGGAGCCGGATAAGGATTTTGTGGCGGGTTCTGGGGAGGCGGAGGGACATACTCAGGTTCCGGCTCATAAGTGAAGAAATCCGTATCATCCTCAATGCGCGGATAATACGGAGGGACATACTGCTCCTGAGTAGTATGTGCCGGTTGGGTCTCCGGAACCGGGTCAGGGCCGGATGAGGTGCCGCCGGATGATGTGCCAGCCGAGGTAGATGACTGACCGAGAAAAGTACTCCCGTAGGAGTTTCTAGCCGCGAGGTTCCGGATTCTCTTTCTACCAGACATAGCGCAATGTATATATCTGAAATTTATAAAAAACATAAACGGGTTAAATTAAACAATTAAAATAAATCTAATTCCAATCCTAAACTAATTCCAAACCTAAACTAATTCCAAACCTAAACTAATTACCTAACTAACCACCTAAAAAAAACAATTACCTAGAGAGATGTTGAGTAGTTGTTAGAGAGAAGGGAATGAGCAACTGAAATGCTTCCACGAGGTCCCTATATATATACGGTTTTGAGCTTGGTCGTACATTAGTCGTAATTCTACGACTAATGTACGACCAATAGTCATAAAATCGTCGTAACATTACGACTAATGGACGACCAAGAACTGTTACGACTACATTACGACTATGACTACACTACGACCAATGTGTGTCCATCTGTATATTACGACCAAATAGGGTCGAACATTACGACTACGTTACAACAATGTGTTGTAACCTAGTCATAATATTACGACTATTTAGACTCCAATGATTTATTAGTCGTAATGTAGTCGTCTAAACCATAAACCCTAAACCACAAACCACAAACGTAAACACTAAACCCCAAACCACAAACCTCCAACCCCCAAACCCCAATTACCACAAACCGCAAACCGCAAACACGTATCAATTAATCTCGAAACTCCAAAAAAATATCTGAATATTATACGGATCATAATTTTATATGCAAACATAATGTATTTCATAACGGAATCAAATACAACTGACGGTAGAGTACATAATCAAACACTTATCATCACTCGTCCTCAGAAACATTTTCCACCTCATCATTTTCTTCAAATTCATCTTCGTTGGCTTCGTCCAAAATCGCATCGTCTGGAAGTTCTTCATATATCGGATTATGCGGATCAACAAGTAAGATATCATCAATACGTTGCTCAGGTACTTCTACTTCATTTACGACATCTTCTTGTAAAGGCGGTTGTTCATCGTTCAATACTCGACCCCGAGGTGTAACTTTTATAGCGGCTAACCAAGAACTTCCAGATTGTATGATCCTTGGGTAAGGTATAAAACATACTTGGTCTGCCTGAGAAGCCAATATGTATGGCTCAAATTTGTTGTACCTCCGTGTGGCATTTACGTCAACAACACCAAACTTACTATACCGAACACCTCTATTGACAGTGGGGTCAAACCATTCACATTTGAAGAGTACGCATTTGAGCTTCATGCCGGGAAACTCCACTTTGATGATCTCTTGTATGATTCCGTAAAAATCTGTTTCGCCGTTCACACATACTCCATAGTTCATTGTTGCTCTCCGGTTTCCATATTCGTAAGTGTGAAAAGTGTATCCACGTGTGAAATACATAGATGCTGTGGTGACCTTCGCGACCGGACCTTCTATCAATTCGTGTAACCACTGAGGATAAAATGGATCATCATAATCGACCTGCAGTATATATCGATAGATTTGAAACATATCCATCTGAAATTAGATATATATATATATATATATATATATTATAATATATATATATATTTACCTGCGTTTTTAACCACTTCACAAAGTGTTGATCTTTCCTTTTGTTGATATCATTAGTTGATATCCCTGGTATAGCATCTTCGACTTGGGCAACGAAATCACTGTTTTAAAATAAATTCATGATATTAGATATTGTAGTATATGTGTGGTAATTAAAACATCACGGCATATAGAGAATACTACTTACTTTTCAAAATACTCAAGCTCCTCGCAGTTAAGGAGGATATATGTGTGCGCACTGTGGGCGTCTTCAGAACTCGACCACCAAACTTCT
Source organism: Moricandia arvensis (assembly GCA_905132765.1). Taxonomy (NCBI): domain Eukaryota; kingdom Viridiplantae; phylum Streptophyta; class Magnoliopsida; order Brassicales; family Brassicaceae; genus Moricandia; species Moricandia arvensis. The sequence goes on from CAJHQP010009817.1 coordinate 11,598, forward strand.
CTCAACCTTCCACCTAGACGTCCAACCTGACAGAATATGTCTGGAACGTCTTCAACAATATATGTCGGCACAACACCACCATCATCATACCTGCTCGTTGTTCTTTTCCGAGTCCGCGCTTGTGATCCAAAGTAGTATGAAGTGAAATGAGATGTTTCCGCATTCAAACTTCCAGCAACTATTGAACCTTCCACTCTTGCATGATTTTTTGCTTTCCCTTTTAGATGTTTCATGGCTCGCTCGTAAGGATACATCCATCCATTATGAACAGGTCCACGAAGCAGTGCCTCATACGGAAGGTGGATAACAAGATGTTCCATGACGTCAAAAAAAGTCGGAGGAAATATTTTTTCCAAATTGCACATCAAGATCGGGATATTCTCATCAAGTTGTTTGATTACATCTACAGTTAAGGTGCGTGCGCTAAGATCTCTGAAAAAAGCTCCAATGCCTACGAATAATTATTTATGTACAAGCCAACGTAAGAAACTTTCTAATGTACAGGGCCAAAAAGTAATAATTAATAACTTTAATAGTATTTGTTACCTGCAAGTGCTTCGTGAACATCTTTTGGAAGTAACTCTGCAAATGCAAATGGTAAAAGTCGTTGCATAAACACATGACAGTCATGACTCTTCATCCCTGCAAACTTTTGTCCTTGCTGATCCACACATTTTGATAGATTTGAAACATATCCATCTGAAAACTTCACATCAGATGCCACCCACTTGAACAACGCCGCTTTTGCTGGTGCTGACAATCTGAAAATGGGAACCGGAATTTTCCCATCGTTTTGAATATGCAGCTCAACCCTAGAACATAATCCAGGCAAATCCAACCTTGAGTTCTTGTTATCTTTTGTCTTCCCAGGGACGTTCAACAAAGTATTGATGATGTTGTCAAAGAAATTCTTCTCTATATGCATCACATCAAGATTGTGTCGCAGGAGTAGATCTTTCCAATATGGAAGTTCCCAAAATATACTCTTTTTGTGCCAATTATGTTGTGTCCCATAACCGTCGGGCATATTTGCAGGAGTGTGCCAATTACCCCCTCTGCTAACTGTGTCTAGTGCTCCATAGTAATCAATATCTTTCTCGATTTCTTCTCCAGTTAAATAGGGTGGAGCGGTGTCCCTTACAACCCTCTTTGACCGAAACAATTTCTTATTCCTTCGGTACGGATGGTTAATGGGAAGAAATCTTCGATGACAATCAAACCAGGAAGTTTTCCTACCATTCTTCAGCTGAAATGCGTCTGTGCTTCCCATACAATAAGGACAAGATAGTCTTCCATGCGTCGTCCAACCTGACAACATCCCGTATGCAGGAAAGTCACTAATGGTCCACAAAAGAACTGCTCGCATTGTGAAGTTTGTTTTTGTTGAACAATCATATGTTTGCACGCCTGTTGACCATAATTCCTTCAACTCTTTAATCAAAGGCTGTAAAAAAACATCCAGTGACCTCTTTGGATGCTTTGGTCCAGGTATCAATATACTCATGAAAAGCAATTCCTTTGCATTACACATCTCTGGAGGAAGGTTGTACGGTGTCAAGAAGACTGGCCAAAGCGAGTATTGTCTTCCAGACATTCCAAATGGACTAAAGCCATCTGTACAATGCCCAAGATAAACGTTTCGGGGGTTGCTTGCAAAATCAGGGTACACCGAATTCAAGTGTTTCCACGCTTTTGCATCAGAGGGATGATTGATCTCACCTTCCTTCTGGGTATGTTCCGCATGCCATCTCATTGATGATGCCGTCTTCTCAGATTGATATAATCTCTTCAGTCTATCCTTAATGGATAAGTACCACATCCGCTGGTACGGAACCCTATTCCGTCCACGTCCTTGCGGTTTATATCGCGGCTTCTTGCAAAATTTACACTCTAACAATTCGACATCATCTCCCCAGAAGATCATACAGTTGTCTATACAGACATCTATCATCTCTGAAGGCAAGCCAAGACTATGAACAAGTTTCTGAATCTCATAATAAGATTCAGCAGACAAATTATCTTCAGGCAAATACTCTTTAAACAACTCAGCCCATGCATCCATACAAACTTCAGGTAAGTTATGATCAGTTTTGATATTCATCATCCTAGCAGCCAATGATAATTTAGAAAGACCTTCTCTACAACCTTCATAAATTGGCTCATTAGCTGCTGCTAGCATTTCGTAAAATCTTTTTGCATCCAAGTTAGGCCCCTCTACATTTTCTACCTCCTCTATAATAGATGTTGTTTCACGAAATGCATCTGTCACCATATCATGCATCCTATCATGATCTACCATATGATGATCCTCTTGAAGGTAACTTTCAGAAAGCAAATGTGGTTCCTCTCTGTTATGAACTATTTCAACCTGATTACTACTACTAGCTTCATTCCTATTATCACCTTCTCCGTGGTTATACCAGATATAGTAATGTGGAGTAAATCCTCTATTTACTATATGTTTCCAAACCGTTTCACTAGCAGCAAACTTCGTATTGTTGCATTTACGACAAGGACAGAACATTTTACCCGTTTCTTGTGTGAGAGACGTTTGTCCGGCCTGGTTCATGAACATCTCTGCTCCGTTGAGAAATTCATCAGTTACTATTCCTCTTGAATCTTTATGTGCATACATCCAACTCCGGATCTCATAAATATTTCTAGACATTTTTTTTTAAAGTTTTCTATTTTTTTTTCCGTTTTAAGAATGAGGAAGAAGATCATATTTATAGAGAAATTTCGATTTTGGTAGGTAGTTAACTTAGTAGTTAAATAGATTCAAAATGGATGCAAAACAGTTAGTCGTAATCTGGTACCACTTTTACGACCAATTTACAACCAAATAGTAGTTAATTGGTGGTAAAAGATATTAGATGTATATTAGTCGTAACATTACAACCAATGAGTGACAAAAGGCATTTACGACCAATTAGGGACTACATTTGTAGTATTTTTTTAAAAAAAAGAGAGAAGAAAGACACTGGAATCACAAGTCCATAGATTCTAAGCGAAACCAACGTTTCAATGTTAGTCCCGCATTAATCTTTTCGGAGTTGTGATCCCAGTAGCTTTTTCTCTCTTTTTCTTAGATTTTTAAAATCTTTTTCAAATCTTCAACTCTTTATCTAAAATATTTTAAAATATTTGTTTGGCTTTTGGAGAAAACGATGGCCCTTTTATAGGGTACTTTACGACTACTTAGCTTCGAAATTTTACGACTAATTAGCATCTTGTTACATCATTTAGTCGTAATCTAGTCGTCGATTACGACCAATTAGCATCGACCTTCCATTAAACCCTTGACCGAAATCCTAAACACGTGTGGTCGTACACTAGTCGTAATTTAACGACTATAGTACGTTTACACGGACACGTGGTCGTACATTGGTCGTTATGTTACGACTAATGTACGTCGAGTGGAATTGGTAGCAAGTTAACCTCTGTTTTACGACTAATGCCTTTTTAGACGTAATGTAGTCGTAAATGAGATGGTTAATTACGACTACACCTATGTAGTCGTAATATCTAGTCGCTATGCAAGTGTTTTCTTGTAGTGGCTTCCCTAGCGACCTCAACAAAGACCTATAGCGAATTACACAAAAACTCCATTTAGTCCGAGGAAACTCCACTTAATACGGGGGAACATCGGCCTAATCTAGCAGCCAAAACACAGTACGCTACTCCTCATCATCCCTAGCGGCCACCCTAGCGGCCTCAACAAAGGCCGCTAGCGAAATACACAAAAATCTATTTAATCCGAGGAAACTCCATTTAATTTGGGGGCACGTCGGCCTAATCTAGTGGCCACACACAGGCCGCTACGCCCCATCATCCTTAGAAGCCACCCCTAGTTGGATTAAAAAAGGACGCTATGGTCACGTAACATTGTTGGATTTTGAGTTTTTAGCCTCCTAGTATAAATATATTTCGTATTTGTGAAGAAAGCAGGGCCTTTTATCTATTGTATAACCCTAAAACTTTTGTGATCTTTTGAGTTTATGCAATTTATACTTCCCTTATCTTGTTTACTTGTGATTAATCCTTCTTTAATCTTGATTATGCTTCTATCTATCATGGGTTTAAGTACAAACAAGATAATTAGTGAGTAGTCACCCTTTGGATTCATGGTTAGGGTGACTAGAATGATTAAGTGAAGATCTATGATGTTTAATGTTAGGTTTATATGTTTCCTTACCTATTGAGTGTGTTCAATGCTGGAGTAGTCTTGATCTCTGTAATCTGGGTAAACGACATATATTCACACCAAAAGTATCGTATAGTAATAGTTCCACACAATTTTTCATACTCGTCCTAATTGAACACATTTTAAGTATATGAAATTTATTGCACACATTTTAAGTATATGAACATATTTACCCCCATCTTCAATGATCAAAACCCGAAACCACACATACAAATGTTTAGCTAGGTTTAATTGCTTTAGAATTTAAACCGATATCAAACTAGTTGGTATCGAACTGAAATTAAAACCCGATTCGACATGATATCTAAATAGAACATGAACAAACATCCTATTAAAGAGTTAGATTGACTATTATTTGAATATAAAGTTGAGTCGGGTTTTAATTTTAGTTCGTTATCAACTAGTTTGATTGGTTTGACTAGTTCAATATCAGTTTAGATTCCAAACCAATAAAACCAAACTAAACCTTCGTCTGTGTGGTTTCGGGTTTCGATCTTTTAAAATGGGGGTAAATAGGTTCATATACATAAAATGAATGTAATTAGAACAAGCATGAAAGATTGTGTGGAACTGTTACTATACGATACTTATAGTGTTGAAATAAGTCGTTTACCCCTCCAATCTTGATCTTTGGATATTTCATGCCCGAAAGGTGTTTGATGAAATGTCTGAACCAACTCAATTTTGCTCTACCTTGACTAACCAAAGACATTTGATGTTGGGATTTCTAGATAGTTATTAGACTTGATTTAAATGCATGTTTCAGTGTCTTAAGCGAAGATATTTGATTTTTAATGCATAATGACATAGGGATTTGTATCTTGACAAAGAACTTGTCTAATGTTGTGATATAAACTTAAGAGAGCCTATTGATTGATAACTTGCGACCTTATATTAGAACTTAATCACTTAAAGTCAATGCATATACCCATGAGTCCTAATTCTCCATTTGATTGAAAGCTTTAGTTATTTACCTTTCTTGTTCTTGTTACTTGTTTCTCATCATCACTGCACTGATTGCACTTAGATTAGGATATTGTTTTGCATTCTCATTGCATCATGATCACTTAGGATTTTATTGATACTCTTTATAGTACTTTGATCTAGGATTAGCAAAAATCCTTTGTCAAATTTGGCGTCGTTGCCAGTTCTAAGTTGATTTTGAAAGTGAGATTTAGTCATTGTTTGAGACAAAGTCTTATTCTTTTATTTGTATATTGATACTCTTTCTTCATCTATCTTTGAACGATAGGTGCATGAAATTGAGGACTACATGACCAACAAACTTTGTTCCAAGAGTAGAAAACATCAATGTTTTAGAGAGAGAGATTGTAAGAAAGAGAAGAGAAGAGCGACTAGCTCATTTGGAAAGATTGGGGTTTCAGATGGATGAAAATCAGGATCAACCTCAACAAGAAGATGTCCATGGAGCTGAAAACCAGGGAAAAATCCCTCAAGGAGTTCCTCTAGGGAGAGCTGAAGAAGGAAATGGTCAAGGAGCTGCAAACCTTAGGCCCAACACCCTCCACGCCAAGCTAGAGCGATCGGTACATATGACCAGCCTCATATCCATGGGAATAGGGCAGGTATTTAACCTCCATATGTGGAGAAAAACAACTTCAAAATAAAATATAGCTTGATTAAAATGATCCAGAGCAACAAGTACCATGGGCTTGCTTTGGAGGATCCTTTGAATCATTTGGATAATTTTGACAAGTTGTGTGGCACAATGAAGATTAACGGTATTTCTGAGGATGCTTTTAAGTTGAGGTTTTTTCCTTTCTCTTTGGGAGACAAAGCTCATCCCTGGGTGAAGAACTTACCAAGATCATCTATTGAAACATGGGATGACTGCAAAAAATATTTTTCTCAACAAATGTTTCTCAATCTCAAGAACCGCCAAGCTCCAGATGCAATCTTCGGGTTTCAGAAGAAGAACCTAGAAGGATTTGGAGAAACATAATAAAGGTTTAAAGGATTCTTGTCGCAATTCCGTCACCATGGTTTCACTAATGAGAGTCTACTAAGTACTTTCTACAAGAACTTTGATTAAGTATCGAAGCATTTTGGACACTGCTAGCAATGGTTTATTCGTAGGTAGAACTGCGCAAGTTGGTATGGAACTTATCGAGAAGATGGCTCAAAGCGACTCCGTTTACAATGATGATTGTGATAGACAAAACCAAGTGGAGATGGTGATGAATCCTTCACCGGAAAGAGATGAAGTCTCTCCAAGAGAAGTTGGACATGCTGCTCTCCGATAGGGCAATACAAGAGAAGGTGAACTTTATTGGTAAGCAAGAAGAATAAGAGGCCTTTTAGATTAATGAAGTTGATGGTTTGGAATGAAAACAAGAGTTGTGCTTCATCAATGCAAATGGTCAATGGTACACGAAAGAGCCTAACTTTCAGTACCAAAACTCATCCAAAAACAAGCCTCAATATCAAAATACCTACTAGAAAAAACCCGTCTATAGCAACCATCAAGGTGGCTATCAGCCAAGCAAACCTATCCTCTAGGTTTTCTCTCTAAAGGAAATCAGTCTAATAAAGCTCAAGGAAATTCCTCACAAATTCAGTCCAAAGATACAAGTGTAGAATCAATGTTCAAGCAGCTATTAGAATCTCAACAAAGAAATAAAAAGAATATTGGAAATGAATTGAAGAAATTCACACAAAGATTGATGGGAGCTACAATAAGTTCAATAACAAGTTCAAGGCTTTACAAAATCAGTTTGCCTCCATGAGTTCAAACTCTAAGCGCCCAATGGGTTTTCTACCAGGGAAATCTGAGCAGGATCCCAAAGAGTATTGTAATGTTATCCTCTCTACTGACATTTCTGGTGATCATGAGAAAGAGAATGATGAGATTGAAATATCTTGTATGGAACTGGGATTGAACATGTTGGGAAACAGATTGTAGCCTAGGCTGAAGCGCAAATTTTGGGAGAAGGTTGAATAGAATTGAATACAAGGTTGTAGAGAAGGTTGAGGAAAAGTTTGTGTAACCATCTGAACACAAGGCTGAGAAACCGGTTAATAGGAAAGCTGTCAAGAAAAAGAAGGAAATTGGAAGAAACTCATGAGGTTGAGCAATCACTTTATGATAAGCTCCCATTTCCACATAAGTTCCTCACTAAAGCTTAAAAGAAAGTGATCTCAAAGTTTAGAAAATACATGAGTGATGTTGGAGTCAAGCTTCTAGAGATCTTGAATATGCATGATGCTCATATCCATATGATGCTCATCAAGGACATTCTAGCTCACAAAGAAGAAGTAGGAGAGCTTCTAGACATTAGGCATCGGTTTTAACTTGTTGCTTGTGCTAAATTTGGTGTTAGCTATTGTGGGATTTATCTTAATTCTTGACAAAGTTTATATCTTTTTATTTATTTATTATTCATTAGGCTGAACAAGATGTTGACCCTTTGGCCACCAAGCAAAGTTTCAGACACCATATACCAAGACCAAGCTGTTGTTCCAAAGGGACATGTTGATGTTTCATAACAAAGTAAAGTTGGATGAGAGCTTTCATAAGGTTACAGCACAAGATAGCGCAAACCAGTCTGGTCAGAAATGGTCAGCTGTGGAATTGAAAACTCAAAACGTTGTAATATCTGCAGATACATTGAAATCTGGTTCTCTCACTCATGTGCTAGAAGTGTACCTGTATGTGTAGAAAAAGGTATGAAAGATGTAAGGAAGAAGAAATTTTTATTGTGATTGTTGTGACTCTGGAAGCTTGTGTATTTTCATAAAGAAGGGTGTTTGTTTTTTATACGTGTTATGTGTATCAATCTTGTAAACATGTCTTGTTTATAAAAAAAAAAAAGAAACGCAATCTCTAGACACTGAGGAAAAAAAGTAACGCAAATCTTATATATATTAATCTTTTTAAAAAGTACAAAGTGGAAGTAGTGCAGTGAAAATGTTCATAGGATGGAATACAAAGATGAATACAATGAGAAAAAATGTTTTGTAAGAAAATAAAAAAGAGTAAGAGCTCAGGATGCGGCAAATCTTATCACATGAAGTAGACGAATGTGAAGGAACCAACCTTCATTAAGCCAATTTCTTCACAGATCTTGATGCACCAGCGGGAAATCGAAACTGGGTATTTACCGTGGCAGGTACTATTCCACCACTAGACAACTAGTGCTGATTGCATAGACATCTTGTTCTTTAATCTTAAAAACACAAGACGGAGAGAGAGAGAGAGAGAGAGAGAGAGAGAGAGAGAGAGAGAGAGAGAGAGAGAGAGAGAGAGAGAGAGAGAGAGAGAGAGAGAGAGAGAGAGAGAGAGAGAGAGAGAGAGAGAGAGAGAGAGAGAGGTTGGTTGATATTCTCTTCAAAGGTTTTCTTTTGTCCCGTTTTGGATAGCTTGATGTCGTGGTTGTTATTGAAGCCGTATATTTTCAGCAGTGCAAGAGGAAGTTGGTTGTTGGAGACTGTAGACTTAAGCTCCTTTGAAAAAGTTTTTTTATCCTTCTGCAACTTGGATTGTTTCATGTTCAACTTTTGAGTAAGAAGAGATCTTGATTCATTCTCGTTGTGCATGCTATATCATATTTTCAACTACTCCACAAGAGCATTATTTTTGACTGTCATTACCAACTAAGCTATGAAGGGTTTTCTCAACCCTATCTACATTTGTACTGTAGACATGCTTTGTTATTGTACTTTCAGTAACATACTTCTTACTTCTTTAAGTAGTTTAACATAATCTTTGTTGTTTCAGTAGTGTGATCAAGCAAGCATATAGATGTGGCAGAATCCCAGAGGTTTGTAAACATTGTTGGGTAGATTACCAAACATGGAGTTCATATACGAAGCGGTTATGTCCAGTGAAAGCTTATGGTCTTGAAAGTTCTTTTGGGATGTATATTCAGAAGACAATACAAAATTTAACAACCATTCTTGGACAAGGATCTTTTGTTCCTGTGTACGAAGCGGTTATGCCCAGTGGAGGATTAGTTGCAGCAAAGGTCCAGGCCTCTAATCCACGTCAAGTGGATAAAGAGGTTTTGCTGCCCAATGGAGAAGTAGCTGCAGTAAAAGATTCAGGTCTATCATGCTTCTAATAAAAACAAAGACACTTTCTGA
>CAJHQP010009818.1:0-20899 GCA_905132765.1 Moricandia arvensis
GGCAGTGAGCAGGCGATGCACCAGATATCTTAGTCTTCTCTAGGTGATATAGTTCCTGATGGCTGTGCCCTCTACCAATAACCTGCCCTGTCTTCAAGTCTTGAAACTCAACCTCATCACGTCTAAGGACAACTTGACAATTCAGATCAATGGTTGCTCTTTTCACTGATAGCAAATTTGATGTAAACTGAGGCATATACAAGGCAGTTGATTCTTTATCAAACAACCTAAGGTTCCCTATCCCTTCTATCTTAATCTTATCACCATTTGCTATAAGCACATTCCCTGAGGCAGGTTTGATATTACTAACCAGGTTCCTATCACTAATCATGTGATGGCTAGCTCCTGAATCAATAATGTGTTAAACCGAATAAGAGATGGAGTTATGATCTATTAGGAAGGCTGGAAAAGACTTATGAAATGGAGAGGAAGAAGTTTGGAGGTGTCCGTACAAGGCCGTACAGATGGTCCGTACACGGCCGTACAAGTGGTCCGTACAAGTGGGTAAAAGAAAGTTACCATGGACGAGAAAACTTACCCGGGTAAGAGTAACTCGACCCAGAGTTACTCTTACTAGTTACCAAGCGGACCAAGCTTGACTGAGGCGCGCATTGGACAGGCTGGCTCGTGCTGAAGAGCATCTGGTCAAGATGCCAAAGGAATCTCGCGTGTGAAGCACTCCAGCCACAAGTTTGAATTAGGCGCGCCTAAGACCGGTTGACTCCACATGCTTGGCGAGAAACCTTATCTTCTACCCGTTGTAAACCCTTGTTGCCTTCCCTATATATTTGTAACTCCTCTCATTAATCAAAGCAAGCAATTTTTCGAGTCTCTCTCAGTTCTCTCTAGTGTTCTTGGTGTTCATCATCTCGAAATGGTTTCTTAACCAAGTCAAGCTTTTAGTCTCTAAATCTCTTCTAGTCTCTCTCAAACTCTATTCTATCCGTTTATTCTCTGTTTCTTCTCAATGTTTCATGGTATCAGAGCCAGGTTCTCGTAAATCTGGGTTTTGATTTCATATCTCACGAAGAACACTCAAGAACACCTTTTTCATTCCGCAAAGCTTCAAGATGGAAAGTAACAAAACAACCGTGATTCCAGTGATACTTAAGGGGGGAAACTATCTCCTATGGTCTCGTGTGGTGAAGACAGCAGTGGGGAGTAAGGGTTTGTGGAACCACATCCTTGAGGATGAGGCTCCAAAGCTCATTACTCGTGAAGGCGACAAGGAGGTTGTCGTAAGTGATGAAGTGAAGTGGATCCAGGAAGACAACACGGTGATGTCTATCCTTCAAAGCTCTCTAGATCCGTCTATCCTAGAGGCATACAGCTACTGTGAGAAGGCAAAGGACCTGTGGGACACTCTTCAGAAGGTTTATGGTAACATCTCACACCTTACTCGTGTGTTTGAGACTAAGCGAGCCATCAACAGTCTAGCTCAAGAAGATATGGAGTTCACAAAGCACCTTGGAAAGTTTAGAGCTTTGTGGTCTGAACTTGAGATGTTGAGGCCAAGCACAACCAATCCAGCTGAGCTTAATGAGAGAAGGGAACAAGGTAAAGTCTTTGGCTTGCTCCTGACTCTTAACTCTAGCTACAATGATCTGGTGAAACACATCTTGCGAGCAGAGAAGCTACCTACCTTGGAGGAAGTCTGCGCACATATTCAAAAGGAGCAAGGATCGTTGGGCCTATTTGGAGGAAAGGGGGAGCTTACCTTGGCTAACCAGGCTGAGGTACCTCAAGCCAACAAGGTGAATCGCTTTGAAGAAAGGAGGTTCAATGGCAACTGTGATCATTGTAAGAGACAAGGTCACAAGAAGCATCAGTGCTGGATCCTCCATCCTCACCTCAAGCCATCCAAGTTCATGAAGGACAGAGATGCAAGGGCAAATGTGAGCTATGGAGGGAGTGATCAGCAAGGAGGGGGTGGAGCCGGGCCATCTACTCGGACACAGGAGACTGAAGGTGGTGATAACAAAACCCTGGTGTCCTACACAGCTCAAACCAACCGCCCAAACGAGCATGAGTTCATCCGCCGATCAGAGATGGATGCTCTCATCAAAATGCTCAAGGACAATGGTAACATCTTTGGTAACCTCAGGGGGTACTCTTTTGGTGCATCTAAGATTGCTAGTATTCATGATAACACTGATGCTTATACTCACTCTAGGAATGTTGGTTTATCTCATAGTTCTTGTAACATGTCTAAACCATTGATAGTTGATTCAGGTGCATCTCATCATATGATTAGTGACACTAGTCTGATTAGAGATATTGAGCCTGCGCATGGACATGTTATGATAGCTAATGGTGATAGAATTCCAATAAGGGGTATAGGCAAGATTAAACTGTTTGATAAAGAATCTAGATGCTTTTACATGCCTGAGTTTACTTCAAACTTGTTATCAGTTAAGAGATGTACTAATGACTTGCAATGCAATGTGATCTTTAGCCCTAATGATGTGAAGTTTCAGGATATTGAGAGCAGTCGGTTGATTGGAAAAGGAGTTACAAAAGGAGATCTTTACTTGCTTGATACCACATTGGTGAGTATTATGAAGGTTCAAGACGTCCATAGCCTCACAAGAAGATCAGAAGTCGAGTTCACTCAGATCAAAGAAGAAGAAGAAGAATGCTAGTGATGGAGTTCACACTGGCATGTCTCAGGAAAAGGAGGATAACTTCCTCACCATGAAGAATTTGACCATGAAACTAATTGCCCTACATTCTACTCTCATCAAGGGCACGCGGCGAATTGGAATCAGTCTAAAAGGAGTTACGGTTTTGGTGCAATCTGGATCAGCCTCAACTTCATGGATTTGAAGCTCGTGTGTTCACTAGCAAATTCTCTGCTTATGGTTTGTTTCAATGAGCCAAAGAAGGAGATTAATGGCTTGCACCAATTGAAGCAGCATGATAATAGAAGATCGATGGAGCAGAGCATTACATGGACTAAGGATAATCTTCTCACGTGCTACATGGACCAGAAAGAGAGCAAGGACGTGCTGGACTTGTTCATGGACAAGCCCAAGAAGATATTTGGTGAAAAGAGGCCTTTCAAGCCCAAGAAGTGGAAAGATAAACCAGCTTGGTTTAGGCTGGCCGATTTCTTTATCTCAAGTGTATTTCTGATTTCTTGTAATTCTAAACCAAGTAGGATTAGGTTTTCGTTTTAATAAACCCATTAGGAATAGGATTAGGGTTAGGGTTTTATAAACCAATTAGAAATAGGTTTTGGTTTTCTATTTTCGAATTAGGATAGGGTTTTCTAGTTAGGGTTTTCTGTTTTGTCTTTATAAAGCCAAAAGCAGCACATATTGTAACTTACACATTCTTTTAATAAAAATCAGAGCTATTGGCTTTCAAACTCATCCCTTTGGGGACCTCCCTTCATTGTTCACGTGGTGAACAAGTTTCTTTGTCACACAAGGTTGCGTGAGCTTCTGTGATTCATCCTAGACATGAAGCAGGGTTATCCTGTGTCTCAGGAGTCGCTAAACAACACTAGAGCAGTCCATAGCTCTATGGTGAAGATCATCCAACGTCCTGGAGCTTCTCAGGCTCAAGGATCCGCCCATCATCCCTCAAGTGTGACTGGGACGAGGTCTTTCTATCCAAGGCCGCACCATGTGGTATCAGAGCCACTTGGGGGTTTAGGGTTTGATGATCCTCAACTAGGATCACGAATTCCATCATCTATCCAGCAATCTTCAATGGTTTCTTATGGGAAGCAGGAAGATAAGGCTAAACAACAAGCAACAAGGAAGAGAGTTGCAGCAAGTCAGACCTTGATCTTTAGTGAACAGCAACTGGATGACCTAGCAGCCGAGATCTTCAACCAAATCATGAGAGAACGTGGCAGCAAGCAAAGGTGGAACAGATCTGACCTAAAAACGTCCAAGGAGACAAAGTTACTTGCTTTGGATCAGTTTGGGCGCTGGTCTAGGGCTTCACCAGGAGCAAAAGAAAACATCCAGCTAGTTCCTGAGCTATCAGCAAACAAAGTCTGGAAAACAGGAAAACAAACTTCTAAGCCATGCTCACAAACGGCTGAGAAGAAACCTGAGAAGATACCAGAGATTGAACCAGCATTGGCTACTCCTTGTCAAGGAGAACTTGCAGCCAATCATCTGAAGCAAGAGGAGCACGTACCAGTAGCTTTATGTGGTCATATTCTTGACCTAACAGAGGCTAAAGAAGAAGGAAAACTTGATGCGGCGCTTGTAGTTCATAAGGAGTCATCTGAGACTTTGATTGAACAAGGTGGATTCATTAGATTTTCTTCTTATTATTCACTGATCAAGACTCTTGTTTGTGTTAGATTCAGTCTCATGGATCACTTAAAGCTTGTCAAGAAGCTGCACAACTTTATCTTTGAACCAGGAGGAAAGCTATGTGAGTTTAAGAGCAATAAAAACATTCTGGTGCAAAGAGAAACAACAGAGCTGAGTATGCACGAAACACTCATCCTCAAAGAGCAGTATTTGAGGTCAAATTCTTTTAAAGGAGGAGGGAGTATTGTAGCTCAAATCAGCAGCAACGACAAGTTGAAAGAGAGAAAGTCCGAACTGCATCAACTACTTAAAGACTTGCAGCTTTGGCCTCATCATCCTAGACCAAGAAAACACGTGATTCATGCTTATATGAGGTCTAGGGAGAGCTTGTATCACACGCCATCAATTGTACAAGCAAAATGTGGAAAGACAAAGGATGACCCAAGAGAGGCAAAGCACGGTCCTAGACTCAAGAGTGAGTATGGGGATCATTGTACACGACCTCCTGATCAAGAGAAACATGCTAGTCTATTCACTTTGATTCTGGATCAAATTATGCTGAGAGATGATCGAGACATTCTCATTCTCGGTCATGTGGGGTTAGTTCGACCACCAGAACATCTAGAGAGATTCTTGGACGTCCTGAACAACAAAAAGGAGCACTTGAGCAGTAGTAACACACTATTTAAAAGCACATTACAGTTGGAGCAGCGTAGGAACAGTTCTATCTTATTAGAAGGACTGGATTTGAGGACAAATCCTTTTAAAGGAGGAGGGGATGGTGCAATCTGGATCAGCCTCAACTTCATGGATTTGAAGCTCGTGTATTCACTAGCAAATTCTCTGCTTATGGTTTGTTTCAATGAGCCAAAGAAGGAGATTAATGGCTTGCACCAATTGAAGCAGCATGATAATAGAAGATCGATGGAGCAGAGCATTACATGGACTAAGGATAATCTTCTCACGTGCTACATGGACCAGAAAGAGAGCAAGGACGTGCTGGACTTGTTCATGGACAAGCCCAAGAAGATGTTTGGTGAAAAGAGGCCTTTCAAGCCCAAGAAGTGGAAAGATAAACCAGCTTGGTTTAGGCTGGCCGATTTCTTTATCTCAAGTGTATTTCTGATTTCTTGTAATTCTAAACCAAGTAGGATTAGGTTTTCGTTTTAATAAACCCATTAGGAATAGGATTAGGGTTAGGGTTTTATAAACCAATTAGAAATAGGTTTTGGTTTTCTATTTTCGAATTAGGATAGGGTTTTCTAGTTAGGGTTTTCTGTTTTGTCTTTATAAAGCCAAAAGCAGCACATATTGTAACTTACACATTCTTTTAATAAAAATCAGAGCTATTGGCTTTCAAACTCATCCCTTTGGGGACCTCCCTTCATTGTTCACGTGGTGAACAAGTTTCTTTGTCACACAAGGTTGCGTGAGCTTCTGTGATTCATCCTAGACATGAAGCAGGGTTATCCTGTGTCTCAGGAGTCGCTAAACAACACTAGAGCAGTCCATAGCTCTATGGTGAAGATCATCCAACGTCCTGGAGCTTCTCAGGCTCAAGGATCCGCCCATCATCCCTCAAGTGTGACTGGGACGAGGTCTTTCTATCCAAGGGCCGCACCAGGTTTGGAAGTTACACCAGTTACAAGTTTCAGGCGTTCTGCTGTCTAGAGATCAGTTGCGGGTGATGGAGTTCATGATCCAAATTGGTCTACCAAGTGGGGGATTCAAGTGGAGTTCACTCCCCATCATGATTAACATTGTTGGAGCTCTCTGGAGTAGAAGCTGGAGGTCCTTAACCCCATCAGAATGGCGAGTAGTCAGAAGATAGGGGAGATACCAAACCGGCCAAGAGATGAGTTCCGGGTTGTTGATGTGTGCAAGGGGTGGAGTTCACCCTTGCAGCACAAGAAAGGTCCGTGATCCAGAGCTCTTTGTGTCTAACCACACTGGTCTAAGGCACAAAGTCTCACTGGCCAATCCCTAGGCCTTGGGGATTTCTACTCTTTTTCCTTAGTATGTTTTTGTCCCATTGGGTTTTGCATACTAAGGTTTTAATGAGGGATTTCTTCAAGGTTCCAAGCTTGTCCAAGGATATCCTATGGTCAAGCTTGAGGGGGAGTGTTGAGATAGAGAAGAGAATGACCAGAAGAAGAAGCTGGTTCATGATCCAAAGAAATAAAGAAAAAAAGAAGAAGAAGAAGGAGTGATCCGGATACTCCAAGTTGAGACTGGTTCATACAGTCTTGTGAACTAAGTCATTATTAGAATGGAGAAGAAAGAAGCATGTCTGAGTGTGGTCCATTGATCTGAGAGATAAAGAAAACAAAGAGAAGAATAGATACCTGAAAAGAGTTTGGTCTGTACAACCTTGCTACACAAGGCAGTCCGTACAGTCTTGGCTTCCAAGTAACCAAACTTAACCTAGAGTGACTTGGAAGGCAAGGAAGGTGGGAACTCGTCCA
The DNA here is from genome assembly GCA_905132765.1 of Moricandia arvensis. Lineage (NCBI taxonomy): Eukaryota > Viridiplantae > Streptophyta > Magnoliopsida > Brassicales > Brassicaceae > Moricandia > Moricandia arvensis. Next base: position 6,743 of record CAJHQP010009818.1, read on the forward strand.
GATTAATATTCTGAAGCATATTTGAAGTTTAAATGGAGCATCAGACCGTTGAAGAGAGCTGAGGCAAGTGGAGATTTAATTAAGAATAAAAGTCACATGTTCTGCCTAAGAAGAAAGCAGTTTGGACCTGTCACTTTCACTCAACCAGACTGTGCCCATCTCTCTCCTGTCACTATCTGCTCCCTCTGGTCGAGATTCACCTTGGCTGCATCCTCCTGGCTTCATCAGAAACCCTAAAATAATATTTGTTTAGTAGATTTGTACTTTAATATTTATTTATTCTCTTGCAATTTGTAATCTGGCTATATAGCCACCCCATGTGTATTGTGAAACCTCTAAGGCAGAGGAGAGTTCTCTCTCTATCTTCAATATTCTCTTGTTACTTCACTCTCCCCAAACTCTTTACTCTCTTAATCTCGTCCATACTCTGTGATTCTCACTCTCACTTAATCTCTCTCAGATACTCACTAATACTCTCTTAATCTCTTAGTTCTCCAGCAGCATTCTCCTTGATTCTCCTTTACTCTCATCAGTCTCTTCTCTATAAATTCGACCACACTCTGTTTCTACATCACTCACACACCAGAATCTGTCTATTCTCACATGGTATCAGAGCTTCCAAGCTCCTGAAACCTTCATAGCTTCCGCAAATCATCATCTTCTCAAAACTGTCTCCAAAACAGTTTCTGCTACATCTCTTTATCCACTGGTCAAAAGGTCTTCCAAGAGGGAAGAATCTCTCCAGAACTCAAGATAGGACAGTATACAAGTCTCTGTAACTCAAGAAAGCTTCAGCCCAGTCCAGCAAGCTTCATCAAAGTTTCAGTTTCAAGCTCTGTTTCTTGCAAAACCAGTTGGTACATTCTATTGTCCACTGGTCCAAACTCTCTAAGATGGAGAGCTCAAAGGAAATGGCGACTTCAGTAGATTCAAGGAGTCCAAAGAAGAAGCCAAACCACCTCATCTGGTCCATGCTGAAGATAATCCATGGAAGAAACCATTCTTGGAGAAAGGTCACTAAAGAAGCATTAAAGCTAAGCTGTTCTAATCATATTCTAGCCAGCCATGCTGAAGCTCTGTTTCTGACCAACAAAACCCACGACCAGCAAGAGAACAGGAGGGGTTTGAAGTGTCTCCTTGACCAGAGGGAGAGAATCAAGAAGAGGAGGTATTGGACAGTCAATCCACACCACAAGCCCTTCAAATTCAAGTGATTCACAGCCATGGAGGTTCAAGGAACTAGCTCCGGTTCCTTGGTTGTAAGTTAACCTCCTAAACTCTAATAAGAGCCTGTTTAATTGCTTAAATTATTTCTGGTTGTGTTGTGTATGTGTTTAGTATCTTTGGGACAGTTTAATGGTACTAGAGTTATTGCACCTAGTATCTGTCCCATGATACTAAAGAGTTGTGTGTGTATTGTTCTAGGAGTGATTAAGTTTGCTAGCATGGTAATGTCTAGTTTCTGTCCTAGAATAATTCTTTGTGTTGTCTCTGGCCTAAGTGAGTTGCTTAGTCTCAGTGTCTGTTTTGTTGCATTGTTAAAGGTCTAGGAGAGTTTTCTGGCCATGTGTTGCATACATAGTTGTGTAGCTTGATTAGATGAGTTGTCTAGTCTATGCTACTGTCATAAATTGTCATTGCATTCTGCTATTGTCATATGTGTGATAAATTGAGCCTAGATGCCTTGTAATTGATGAGTTATCATACCTGAGCATTTAGTGAATTGGTTGCATGGATTTGAACTGAATGAGTTGTTTAGATTCTGTCCATTGCATTTTCTTAAAGCATTGGGATCAGGATTGGTAAGTTACCAAGGTCTGATCCTAGTGTGTGTGGTCTGATTCTTGCTGGAGTTTGAGTGATGTTTCAGGTACAGAAGTGTTGTCTCTGTCCATCATCAAATCAAGACAAAGAAGAAGACTTTGCCCATGTTGTTCAGAGCCTGCACAAGATGCATATTCCTGTCCATGGAGAAAAAGGCCCATGAGTTCAGAGCCTACAGAGTCTGTATATTCCTGACCATGGAGAGATGTTTTGTGTGTGAAACCGGTTGAAGAAGTGCAGCCTGGTTAGGTGTTGAGATTCTGGTTCATGAGACACGCAAGAAGAAGTGTGGTGTAAGGCATTGGAGCAGAAAACAAAGGTGGATCGGTTGAAGAAGCGCAGCCTGGTTAGGTGTTGAGCTCCTGGTCCAATACTCACGCTCACCTTTCAAGCTTGGTCCATCACCTATACTCTCTGGATCAAGCTTGAGGAGGGGCATTGGTGAGTATTATGAAGGTTCAAGACGTCCATAGCCTCACAAGAAGATCAGAAGTGGAGTTCACTCAGATCAAAGAAGAAGAAGAATGCTAGTGATGGAGTTCACACTGGCATGTCTCAGGAAAAGGAGGATAATTTCCTCACCATGAAGAATTTGACCATGAAACTAATTGCCCTACATTCTACTCTCATCAAGGGCACGCGGCGAATTGGAATCAGTCTAAAAGGAGTTACGGTTTGGAAGTTACACCAGTTACAAGTTGCAGGCGTTCTGCTGTCTAGAGATCAGTTGCGGGTGATGGAGTTCATGATCCAAATTGGTCTACCAAGTGGGGGATTCAAGTGGAGTTCACTCCCCATCATGATTAACATTGTTGGAGCTCTCTGGAGTAGAAGCTGGAGGTCCTTAACCCCATCAGAATGGCGAGTAGTCAGAAGATAGGGGAGATACCAAACCGGCCAAGAGATGAGTTCCGGGTTGTTGATGTGTGCAAGGGGTGGAGTTCACCCTTGCAGCAGAAGAAAGGTCCGTGATCCAGAGCTCTTTGTGTCTAACCACACTGGTCTAAGGCACAAAGTCTCACTGGCCAATCCCTAGGCCTTGGGGATTTCTACTCTTTTTCCTTAGTATGTTTTTGTCCCATTGGGTTTTGCATACTAAGGTTTTAATGAGGGATTTCTTCAAGGTTCCAAGCTTGTCCAAGGATATCCTATGGTCAAGCTTGAGGGGGAGTGTTGAGATAGAGAAGAGAATGACCAGAAAAAGAAGCTGGTTCATGATCCAAAGAAATAAAGAAAAAAAGAAGAAGAAGAAGGAGTGATCCGGATACTCCAAGTTGAGACTGGTTCATACAGTCTTGTGAACTAAGTCATTATTAGAATGGAGAAGAAAGAAGCATGTCTGAGTGTGTTCCATTGATCTGAGAGATAAAGAAAACAAAGAGAAGAATAGATACCTGAAAAGAGTTTGGTCTGTACAACCTTGCTACACAAGGCAGTCCGTACAGTCTTGGCTTCCAAGTAACCAAACTTAACCTAGAGTGACTTGGAAGGCAAGGAAGGTGGGAACTCGTCCAGATTAATATTCTGAAGCATATTTGAAGTTTAAATGGAGCATCAGACCGTTGAAGAGAGCTGAGGCAAGTGGAGATTTAATTAAGAATAAAAGTCACATGTTCTGCCTAAGAAGAAAGCAGTTTGGACCTGTCACTTTCACTCAACCAGACTGTGCCCATCTCTCTCCTGTCACTATCTGCTCCCTCTGGTCGAGATTCACCTTGGCTGCATCCTCCTGGCTTCATCAGAAACCCTAAAATAATATTTGTTTAGTAGATTTGTACTTTAATATTTATTTATTCTCTTGCAATTTGTAATCTGGCTATATAGCCACCCCATGTGTATTGTGAAACCTCTAAGGCAGAGGAGAGTTCTCTCTCTCTCTTCAATATTCTCTTGTTACTTCACTCTCCCCACACTCTTTACTCTCTTAATCTCGTCCATACTCTGTGATTCTCACTCTCACTTAATCTCTCTCAGATACTCACTAATACTCTCTTAATCTCTTAGTTCTCCAGCAGCATTCTCCTTGATTCTCCTTTACTCTCATCAGTCTCTTCTCTATAAATTCGACCACACTCTGTTTCTACATCACTCACACACCAGAATCTGTCTATTCTCACAATCTTTACTTGCTTGAGGAGCTTACTTCTTTACCTGATCATAGTTGTTCCTTTACTTCTGTTTCTGCGTTGAATAAGAATGCTTTGTGGCATGCTAGACTAGGACATCCTCATGTTAGGGCTTTAAGCTTAATGGTTCCAGGTGTTATGTTTGAAAATAATGATTGTGAAGCTTGTATCTTAGGCAAGCATTGTAAAACTGTGTTTCAAAAGTCTTCTACTATCTATGATCACTGCTTTGATTTGATTCACTCGGATGTTTGGACCGCACCTTGCTTATCTAGAGAGAACCATAAGTACTTTGTCACATTCATAGATGAGAAGTCTAAATACACCTGGATAACCTTGATTCCATCTAAGGATAGAGTGCTTGATGCATTTAGAACTTTTCAAGCATATGTGACTAACCATTTTAATGCTAAGCTGAAAATTTTGAGATCAGATAATGGTGGGGAGTATACCAGTCAAGCATTCAAGCAACATCTATCCAAGCATGGTATTCTTCACCAAACGAGTTGTCCTTACACACCACAACAGAATGGAGTTGCTGAAAGGAAGAACCGGCATCTTATGGAAGTTGCTAGGTCCATGATGTTCCAAGCTAATGTGCCAAAGAGATTTTGGAGTGATGCTGTGGCTACTGCTTGTTATCTGATCAACCGAACCCCAACTAAGGTTCTTGAAGATCAATCACCCTTTGAGGTATTGAACAAACATAGATCAGCCTTAGATCATATCAGGGTCTTTGGTTGCCTCTGTTTTGTTCATAAACCGGGGGAGCTAAGAAACAAGTTGGAGGCTAAGAGCACAAAGGGGATGTTTATTGGTTATTCACCAACTCAGAAAGGGTACAAGTGTTATGATCCAGCAACCAGAAGGGTAGTGGTGTCTAGAGATGTGAAGTTTGTGGAAGAACGAGGGTTCTATGAGGAGAAGAATCAAGCATAAGTCAAGGATTTGGCATCTGACAAGGCAGCCAACTTGAGGATAATACTGGAAAATCTTGGGATTAACTTATCTCAGGATCCGAGGAGTGGAGGAGGACAACAACAAGGACTTCTCACGGCTAATGGACAAGAACCCCACCTTGATCATGAGGGGGGAAATGAACCAGAGGAACAGTATGATGAAGAATCAGGTTCCACACATGATCAAGGTGTGGACCAAGGTGATGAAGAAGTTGGAGATGGAAACCATGAAGAAGAAGAGGTTGAGGAGGCCCAACCAGAAGCAGCTCAAGAAGTTCAACCCTTGAGGAGAAGTACAAGAGTGAGAAACCCTCCATCCAACTGGATTAACAACCGGGTATACTATAATGCTCAAGCAGTTGCTCACCCTGCCCAAGCTGTTTGCAATCTAATTCATTACCCGGAAGAGCACAAAGCCTTTATGATCAGTTTGGATGAGAGTCCTTACCAAGATCCTATGAAGAGGCTGTGCAAGACAAGGAGTGGAAGGAGTCAGTTAAAGCTGAAGCGGACGCAATGATCAAAAATGATACTTGGTTTGAGAGTAAGCTACCAAAAGGGAAGAAGGCTGTGACCAGCAGATGGATCTTTACTATCAAGTATCTTCCAAATGGGAAAGTTGAAAGGAAAAAGACCAGACTGGTGGCAAGAGGTTTCACTCAACTTATGGAGAAGACTACATCGATACCTTTGCTCCGGTTTCCAAGCTGCATACTATCCGGATAGTTCTCTCCCTTGCTGTAAACTTAGAATGGGGTCTTTGGCAAATGGATGTGAAGACTGCCTTCCTTCAAGGAGAGCTTGAAGATGAGGTGTACATGCTTCCCCCTCCTGGTCTTGAGCACTTGGTTAAAGATGGAAACGTTCTGAGATTGAAGAAGGCCATTTATGGTCTAAAGCAATCTCCTAGAGCATGGTACACCAAGCCGAGCACAACTCTCAATGGGAAGGGCTTCAAGAAGACTGAACTCGACCACACTCTCTTCACCTTGACCACTTCCTCAGGTATAGTAGTCCTTCTTCTGTATGTTGATGATATCATCATCACAGGAAGTGACAAAGTTGGGATTCAATCAACCAAGGACTTTCTAAAGTCGGTTTTTGAGATTAAAGACTTGGGAGAAATGAAATACTTCCTTGGGATTGAGATATGTAGATCCAAGGAAGGTTTATTCCTTTCTCAAAGAAAATATACACTTGATCTTTTGAAAGATGCAGGTAGACTTGGAGGAAAGAGTGTCAAGACTCCATTAGAAGATGGGTATAAGATTCCACGTGAGGGGGAGATTGAAGACAGTCAACCGTTTGAAGATGCCAAGCTTTACAGAAAGCTTGTTGGTAAGTTAATTTACTTAACCGTTACACGTCCTGATATATGTTTTGCTGTGAACCAGGTGAGTCAACACATGCAAGGACCAAAGGAACATCATTGGAGCATGGTTAACCGGATTCTGATGTACCTGAATGGCTCACCTGATCAAGGAGTGTGGATGGGATGCAACAAAAGCACTGAGGTGGTAGGATACTGTGATGCGGATTGGGCAGGAGATCGAGCAGATAGGAAGTCTACAACAGGCTATTGCACGTTCATTGGTGGGAACTTGGTCACTTGGAAGAGCAAGAAGCAGAAAGTGGTATCCTGCTCGAGTGCTGAGGCTGAGTATAGGGACATGTTGAAGCTGACTAATGAGTTAGTCTGGATCAAGGGAATACTCAAGCACTTGGAGATTGATCAAGCCACACCGATGACCATGCATTGTGACAATCAAGCCGCAATCCACATTGCATCCAACTCGGTGTTTCATGAGAGAACCAAGCACATTGAAGTTGACTGCCACAAGGTAAGACAGATGATAGTCCAAGGAGTGATCTTACCTTGTTATACCCGGAGTGAAGACCAGTTGGCTGATGTGTTTACTAAGGCTCCGAGACAGAAGACACTTGAGTCCATCCATCAGAGGTCGGGACTCATTGATCTCACTAGGTGAAACTAATCCCCTGTCATGAGGTCTTTACTCTTTTCCTTGCTGAGGTTTTATCCCTAAGGAGGGTTTTCTTTGGCAAGGTTTTTAATGAGGAAGATCTCATGACATTCCAAGCTTGACTTGTTCCACATGGTCAAGCTTGAGGGGGAGTGTTAAACCGAATAAGAGATGGAGTTATGATCTATTAGGAAGGCTGGAAAAGACTTATGAAATGGAGAGGAAGAAGTTTGGAGGTGTCCGTACAAGGCCGTACAGATGGTCCGTACAAGGCCGTACAAGTGGTCCGTACAAGTGGGTAAAAGAAAGTTACCATGGACGAGAAAACTTACCCGGGTAAGAGTAACTCGACCCAGAGTTACTCTTACTAGTTACCAAGCGGACCAAGCTTGACTGAGGCGCGCGTTGGACAGGCTGGCTCGTGCTGGAAGAGCATCTGGTCAAGATGCCAAAGGAATCTCGCGTGTGAAGCACTCCAGCCACAAGTTTGAATTAGGCGCGCCTAAGACCGGTTGACTCCACATGCTTGGCGAGAAACCTTATCTTCTACCCGTTGTAAACCCTTGTTGCCTTCCCTATATATTTGTAACTCCTCTCATTAATCAAAGCAAGCAATTTTTCGAGTCTCTCTCAGTTCTCTCTAGTGTTCTTGGTGTTCATCATCTCGAAATGGTTTCTTAACCAAGTTTCAAGCTTTTAGTCTCTAAATCTCTTCTAGTCTCTCTCAAACTCTATTCTATCCGTTTATTCTCTGTTTCTTCTCAATCTTTCATAATGATGGGTTTAGAGTCAGGAGAATATTTACCAACCTCCTTGGGTGAGATAAGGGCCTTGGCAGCTTTTATAAAGGAATCAGAGTCTCTTCTGGTCACTGGACTATCAGAATTGGTCGCCCCTGCCATACTCCTCCTTGTTCCTCCTTCATTAGAATCACCACAGAGTGCTGAATACATGGTTCTTCCTGTAATTACTTGATGCTCAAACTCCTTGAGCCTAAATGTACTTGGATGGCTTCCTAAGGAACTTGGAAGCTTCCTTTCTTGAATGATAACTTATCAGACTATTGCAGGGTGAATCCAGGTTTAGGAGAAGACTGAAAACTTTGTCTTGCTCATAGACAGCTTGAAGACTCTCCCATAGATTCCCATAAACATTTTGAAGCTTCTCCCATAAACTCTTGGCGGTTCTGAGATGATAATGATCCTCCAAGATCTGTTCAGACAGAGAACTGTGTATAATTCCAAGTGTTTGCTGTTCCTCTTGAACCCACTTGTCTTCATGCTTCAGGCAAGTAGTCTGACTATCCTTTTGAGCCATCCTCTTTGAAGCTTCAGCCTCCATGATATGGCTGTCCCAAAGTCCATGACTTCCCAAGGTAACTCTGGCCACTCTTGACCATAAAAGATAGTTAGAACCCTCTAGGGTCACTGGAATGAGATTCTCCTTCTTCAATTTCTTGGTCGAAATCATCTTTTCCATTTTTTGGCAATTTCTGGAGCTGGAAATGATGAACAGCTGAAGAACAAGATGAACTTTGCCAAAAATAGAAATGAAACTCAAAGAATTGCGGAAATAAGTGAAAAAAGAGAGATTTAGGTCTCAAGAGCATACAGCTCTGATACCATGTGAGAATTTGATAATCAGAGAGAGTTTAATTGAAGATTATGAAGAACATTTTGAAGAACAAGAGAGAGAGAGGATTCTGGACATGAGAGAGAGAGAGAGAGTATGAAGAAAAAGAGTTTCTGATTTCTTGTCAACAAAGAGTTACAATACAACATTATTTAAAGACAATTCTGGATAAACAAGACAAGAGAAATAAACATATAATAAGGTGGTCTGGTCAAGGTCTGGGAAGAGTCAGGCAGGTGGACAGACTGGTCAACAGTCTGCACAGTGCAGTGGACAAGGCAGTGGTCCATGAAAGGGACAGGACACCAAATGCTGGAAGGCTTATCCTTAATCCTTTTTAATTCTTTTCTTGCCCAACTTTCTTTAATCAATCCTTTTTAATTCTTTTCTTGCCCAACTTTCTTTAATCTTGAACCAGACGAGATCCTTCTTCTTCTCCTTGTCTTGTAAGTTATTTGGGACCAGAAAGGTTGCTTGATCATCAAGGCTTGTACGGACAGACTTGAGTTCCAAGTCTGTAAGGACCAAGTTATCTTGCAACCATCTGAACCCTTTTTCCTTCTTGTCTTCTTATTGCTTCTTGTCAACACCTCTGCTTTGTTCTGATTCCAGGAGAGCAAAGAAATAAGCTTGATGCCAAGAGTGTCAAAGCAATATTCATTGGGTATTCAGCTATTCAGAAAGGGTACAAGTGCTATGTACCAGAAAATAGAAGGGTGATGGTCTCAAGGGATGTCAAATTTGGGGAGTCAAAGGGGTATTATGGTGAGAAGAGCTGGGAAAATCTAGAGGATCTTACACACACCCCATCAGATAGAGCAACTAACCTGAGAATCATCCTGGAAAGTCTTGGGATTAACCTGCCTTTGGCAAGGGAAAAGCCAATAGAACACCCTAATCAAGCGGCTGATCCAGTTGAAGATGGTATCCATGTTGATCATGAAGGGGGGAACCAACCAGAACCGGAAGAAACAATGCAACCTGAAGGTTCTGATAGTCATGATCAACAGGATCCAGAGGAAGTCCAAACATAACCAGAAGAAGAGCAAGTGCAACAACTAAGAAGAAGCACTAGGATTAGACATGATCCAGAAACCTGGAAGAACAAACGGGTGTACTTTAATGCCAATGAAGTAGCTCATCCCACTCAGGCAGTTTGTTCCATGGCCCAATATCCAGAAGAGCACCAAGTCTTCATAGTTATGTAGATCAAGAATACATCCCAAGGACTTATGAAGAAGTAATGGCAGATGATGAGTGGAGAGCATCAGTGGAGGATGAGATCAATGCCATGATCAAGAATGATACTTGGTTTGAAACTGAGCTCCCAAGAGGCAAGAAAGCTGTAACTAGCCGTCTACTCTACACCATCAAGTATCTAGCTAATGGGAAACCAGAAAGAAAGAAGACAAGGCTGGTAGCAAGAGGATTCACCAAAACTTATGGAGAAGATTACTTGGATACTTTTGCACCAGTAGCAAAGCTTCACACCATCAGGATCATACTCTCACTTGCAACCAACTTGGAGTGGGATTTGTGGCAAATGGATGTGAAGAATGCCTTTCTTCAAGGAGAACTAGAAGATGAAGTCTACATGCGCCCTCCTCCTGGTTTAGAAGACATGGTCAAACCAGGAAATGTGTTGAGACTCAAGAAGGCTATCTATGGACTTAAGCAATCACCTAGAGCTTGGTACCACAAGCTGAGCACCACTCTTAATGGAAAAGGGTTTAGTAGATCGGAGGCAGATCATACCCATTCACTCTCACCAGCCAACAAGGTATAGTAGTCATCCTTGTGTATGTTGATGATATCATCATCACAGGGAGTGACAAAGAAGGTATACAAACCACTAAAGCTTACTTGAAATCTGTATTTGATATTAAGGATTTGGGTGAGCTAAAGTACTTTCTTGCGTGAGGGGGAGTATGAAGACACCTCATTTGATGATCCAAAGCAGTACAGAAGACTAGTGGGTAAGCTTATCTATCTAACCATAACTAGACCTGATATTTGTTTTGCTGTGAACCAGGTGAGCCAGCATATGCAAGTGCCAAAGGTTCATCACTGGAAAATGGTGGAAAGGATACTCAAATACCTCAGTGGAGCTCCTGGACAAGGAGTATGGATGGGCTGTAATGGCAACACAGAAGTGGTTGGCTATTGTGATGCAGACTGGGCTGGTGATAGAGTAGACAGGAAGTCTACAACAGGATATTGCACCTTCATCGGAGGGAATCTGGTTACCTGGAAGAGCAAGAAGTAGAAGATAGTTTCATGTTCAAGTGCTGAGGCAGAGTATAGAGCAATGAGGAAACTTACCAGTAAGCTCATTTGGATCAGAAACCTGCTCAAAGACTTGGGTATAGAGACTACAACACCAATCACAATGCACTGTGATAATCAAGCAGCTATTCACATAGCATCAAACTCAGTGTTTCCTGAGAGGACAAAGCACATTAAGGTGGATTGTCACAAAGTGAGACAAGCAGTGGAGCAACAGATCATCCTACCATGCTACACAAGAAGTGAGGATCAACTAGCTGATATCTTCACAAAAGGAGCAAGTACAAAGTCTGTGAGTCCATCCGTCCAAGGTTAGGACTCATAGATTTGGCCAGATCATGATCCCCTTAGCCATGAAGTATCTACTCTTTCCTTTGTATGTTTTTATCCCACTGGGTTTTGCACACAAAGGTTTTAATGAGGGATGTCTTCATGGGTTCCAAGCTTAACCATATCCTGTGGATAAGCTTGAGGGGGAGTATTGACATGAAGACATGAATAAAAGATGGAGACATCAAGAGAAGAGAAGAACATCTGGTTATATAGTCCTGTGATATAGTCAACTACATGACTCAACTACATCACAGGTTACATAGTCCAGTGATATAGTCGACTACATGCCTCAACTACATCATATAGTCGACTACATGCCTCGACTACATGCCTCAACTACATCACAGTGTTCAAATTCAAATTCAAATTTCGAACTGGTTGATGACTGTTGGGAAGCTGAAGCAAGTGGACATTTGTTTATTCTTTTCTGTCTCCCCATATCTATTTATGTAGTCTCCAGACCATTATTCAGTTTAAGGAAAATCTCCTTCTCTATTCTCTCGAGTAAAACACTTCTCTCTCTCTCTCCTCCTGTTCTCGAATCAAACTCTCTTTTTCTCTTGTGTTCTTCATTCTGTTCTTAACAATACTTACAATAAGAGGAGCCAGTGCTAGATACTCCATCCCCGTCTCAAGCCAGCAAAGTTCATGAAGGAGCGTGATGCAAGAGCCCACCTTTCAACCGAGGCAAGTGAAGCTGGAGGTTCAGCTGGAGCAGGTTCAACCACTCGTGAAGGGGAAGGAAAGGCCTTGACATCTCAACACACTCCCTTGAAGAGCATGGATCATGACCTGATCAGGAGGTCAGACATTGATGCCCTCATCAAAGCTCTCAAGGAGAATGTTAATGTATCTGGTAACCCTCTAGGGTACTCCTATGCTGCTTATAGGTTGTCTAGTATCCCTGATCACTTGAAATCTGGAAATGACTCTCATAATGATGCATCTAGGCTGCTTAAAGACGTTGATCATTTAGAACAGAACTCGCCTAGTTCCTATCATGCTTATAACACTAGTAAACCGCTTGTAGTTGATTCAGGAGCCTCTCACCATATGATTAGTGATGATAAATTGATAAAAGACATAGAACCGGCTCATGGTCATGTAATGATAGCTAATGGTGATAGAATAGCAATAAGAGGAATTGGCAAGTTGAATCTATTTGATAAGGAGTCTAAAGCTTTTTATATGCCTGAGTTCACTTCTAATCTGTTATCAGTTAAGAGATGCACCACTGATTTGCATTGTAATGTCATATTCAGTCCTAATGATGTGAAGTTTCAGGATATTGAGAGCCATAAGTTGATCGGAAAGGGAGTAACCAAAGGAGATTTTTACATGCTTGAAGACATTGCCCCTAGTTCTGATTTCAAATACTCGTTTAGTTCTACTTCTGTGTTGAATAATGATGTATTGTGGCATGCTAGAGTAGGTCACCCACATGTTAAACATCAAGTGATAATCAATCACTCAAGGTTATTGAACAAAGAAGGACCAAAGCTTTGTGGAAGTTCTGTTAAGAACTAAGGAGGGTCCAGAAGGCAATGCTGAGCTAGAAAGAGGTCCAGGAAGGGTTTACAAAGAAGGAAGAAGGCTTGGGTGAAGTTTGGAGTCATTTGGGAGAATGTGCAAAGTTAGGGCGAGGCCGTACGGATTTGGTACGAACGGATGTACTTGGACCGTACGGATCCATACGGACCAGGTCGACCCGAAAACTTTACATTCGACCAAATCAGGATGTTTTGGGTTTGTGAAAAAATAGGGCAGAAAGTGTACGGACCAAACCCTAATCCGTACACTTCTATGGTGAAACTTGAGCCGCAAGTCAAGAAGAACCCTATCTGACCTTAAAAGAGGAAGAAAGGATCCAGAAGGTATCTTAGGTCGTGTGATCCTTATCCAGAAGAGAAATGAGGACTGTTGGATGCAAACAAGGGCGTGGATAAGCTTATGGATAAGCTAGTGACAGGCTGGCTTGGTCTGGTCAAAAGGTAAAGCACCTTTTTGACCAGGACCACACATGGGTGATCTTGGCCATTCATTTCAAACTAAACAATCATGCCCATTCATTTCAAACTTGCCAGCTTGCACCAGATCAACAAAGACTCGTCTTCAACACATCCCAGCCATCCATTCTATCAAGCCTTCCTATCCATTAGATTTAGGTTTCTTGGTTTAAACTTGTAAATGCCTATATAAAGGCTTATGATGGCGAGTTGTAACTTAAGTGAGAGAGTGGGGTTTCCCCTCCTCCTTCCTATTCTTTTCTGGGTTCTAAATCTCTGTTCTTAAGTCTCTTAGTCTCTGTTCTTACAAGTCTCACGAATCTCCTCAAGTCTCCCCATTCTCTTAGTCTCATCCTAATCTTCTCCATTAAGTCTCTCTCTTTCACTCTCTTTGAAACAAGACCAGTCTAAACCTGTTAAGGTTGGATCTCCTCACACAACCCACGGCCTGAACTCTGATAATCTTTCATGTTATCAGAGCCAGGTTCATCAGAACCTGGTTCCCAGCATCCACACGCTCAAGCTTTTCCCCATGCCATTTCTAAACTAATGAAGAAGCTTCTGTCCAGCCAGCCGTTTAAACCCTTCAAGATGGAAACTTTATCATCCATGGCGTGCCCAGAAGCTATTCTCAGTTCATCCCTCTCTCCCATGTCCGTCCTAAAGAAAGAAGGCCAGTGGAAGCTTGTCCAAGCCATTCTTTTCTACTGTCCAAGAAGAAACCTTTCAAGAAGAAAACTTTCAACTTGGATCTTGGTGTGGCGACTCAAACATGGAGAAAGTTGGTGTCTTTGGCATGATGGGGGTCAAGGGGGAAGGTCACACAAAGAAGGAGGTGTCGGTTCCCAAACCAACAACCCAAATCTGTCTAGTCACGAACCGGTTAACCATGGAGGTTCAAGGAACCAGCATAGCTTCCTTGACTGTAAGATAACTTCCTTCCCTTGTATAAAGCTTGAGACTTTTGTTATGGCCGTGTGGTGTAGTGTGTGTTCATGTCCTGAGGGTC
>CAJHQP010009819.1:0-20894 GCA_905132765.1 Moricandia arvensis
TGTTTTGCGGTGAACCAGGTGAGCCAGCATATGCAAGTGCCAAAGGTTCACCACTGGAAAATTGATGTGATCATGGACCAGATCACTAAGGAGAACAAGGAGAGTCTAGATGAGTCACATGATGCCACATTGCACCAGCAGCCTGGTGATGATGCTCTAACCATTCCAGAAGGTCCCATGACTCGTTCTAGGGTCAAGAAACTTAAGGAGACTGTTGTAGGATTACTCACTTCACATCCACAATAAGAACAAGGTCTTGGACAAGGTTTGATCCGAGATGTCTTTAACACCATTCAAGCCATCTCTACATCAAGCTGAGTTAGTGTCTAGGCAAGACATTTGGTGTGTGATGTTTTCCTTGCTTTTGGTTTTGTCCCACGAGGTTTTCCGGAGGAAGGTTTTTAACGAGGCCACGACTTGTCTTACAAATCACTTAGGCTCTATCTCAGCCCAAGACTAGTAGAAGTATTTACATTTTAAGCTTATTTTATGTTTAAACTATAGTTTTCCTTTTTACTTATTTTTGAAACCTTAGAGAGCATGTTCTCTAGTTTCTTTTATTTAAGGGTTTTCCCTAAACCTATTGTACTCAAGCAATCATTAATCAACGAGTTCTTTTCTCTCTTGACGGCTCTCTCTCTCTAGAAAGTGTGTCGAGTGTCTCTGGTGTGTTGTATCCGGAGTTCTAAGGGTGTTTACTTGGTGTGTCATATTCGAGCTAATCATCTAGGAGTATCAAGAGTCTTCTCATCCCTCTTGTGTCACCATTCATCCCACAAACCTTGAAGAACTTGAATCTCTGATTCGTTCTTGCAAGGATCTATCCTCCCCATCAACCAAAGAGCATCCTTGGGGCGCATCAAGTGGTATCAGAGCAACTTTGGTTTGGGGAGTATTCTTTCTCTCTTAACTTTCTGTTTCATCCGCAATAAACCTTTGTTAACTTGAACAAGAAGTTGATCTAGGTTGTTTAGGCTGCTCGAAAATCTTAGAGAGTTTTAGACAAGTTTAAGAGATTTTCCTTTTTGCTTGGTAGGCGGAAACCCTAATCGATTTAAACCTAGCCGCTATCCTTTTTTCTCTTATCTTGCTGAGAAAGCTTATCCTTTTTTGTGTTGATCTTTTTTCTTTTTACTTGTCTTCTCTACCTAGAATCCTTTTACTGGTTATCTTGTTTCCTTTGTACAGGAAGCAATGGGGACCGAGTCTGAAGAGGAAGCTGAGCTAGTCCGGAAGAACAAGCTGCTCATGGAAGCCATGATTGCTCAACTGAATCAGTCCATGATAGCAACCATGACTGAGATGATGAGGACCAACCTCAATGAGATCCCGAGAGAGTTCAGAGAAGAAGTAAGAAGAGCTACTGGTCAAGAAACCAACCGAGACACTAGGAGAGAAGAGAGATCTCATGCAACTCGACAAGAGCATGCTGGTTCTGAGGAGACTGACAACTACTATGAGCACATCAGTTCTTCCTCAAGACAAAGCCAAAGAATACATAGGCGTGGACAAGAAGGAAGGACAAACCAGAGAGATGAACTTGCTGGTTTGAAGATCAAGATACCCCCATTCCATGGTAAAGCTGATCCGGATGCCTACCTTGAGTGGGAGAAGAAGATTGAGTTGGTCTTTCAGTGTAAGCAGTACACAAACCACAAGAATATTCAAATAGCTGCTACTGAGTTCTATGACTATGCTCTAAATTGGTGGGATCAGTACATCACTAACCGTAGAAGGAATGGAGAGGAACCAATTGAGACTTGGACAAAGATGAAGTCTATCATGCGCAAGAGGTTTGTTCCAAGTAAATACCACAGAGACTTGCATCACCGGCTCAGGAAGCTTACTCAAGGTTCAAGATCAGTGGAGGAGTACTACCAGGAGATGGAGCTGCTCATGCTAAGGGCTAGCATATCAGAAGATCGAGAAGCAACCATGTCAAGGTTCATGTGTGGTCTAAACCGAGAGATACAAGACAATGTTGAGATGCAACATTATGTGGAGCTTGAAGAGATGTTACACAAGGCTATTCTTGTGGAACAACAGCTCAAGATGAAGGGACATTCACGAGCCAACTATGGATCCAACCGGTTACACAACACCAAGGAAGAGAAGTCCACATATCCTAAGGAGTCTAAGCCATATCAGAAAGACAAGAAGTCCTATCCGAGGGAAGAAATCAAACCAAGCAGTGCTCTTGACAAGGGCAAGGGCAAAGCTGAGGCTTCTAGTTCCAGACCTCGTGTTTCAAGTGCCAAGGACGAGGTTATTATGCCAATGAGTGTACCAACAAGAGAGTCATGATCCTACTGGAAGATGGTGAGTATGCCTCAGAAGATGACAACACCGAGTCTGACCAAGAAGACACTGAAGAAGAGCATGAAGAAGGACCAGTCCAAGGAAAACTTTTAGTAGCTAGAAGGCTTCTAAGCTTGCAAACCAAGACTGAGGAGCTAGAGCAACGAGAGAACCTATTCTATACCCGGTGCTTGGTGCAAGGGAAAGTTTGCAGCCTCATAGTTGATGGAGGAAGTTGTGTGAATGCTGCTAGTGAGACAATGGTCAAGAAGTTGGGTTTGAAGGTTCAGAAGCATCCCAAACCTTACCGGCTACAATGGTTGAATGAAGAAGGCACCATGAAGGTTTCAAATCAATTGCTCATTTTTTTAGCAATAGGGAGATATGAGGATGAAGTCTTGTGTGATGTGTTGCCTATGGAAGCTGGTCACATACTTCTTGGGAGACCTTGTCAATCTGATCGCCGAGTTATCCATGATGGCTTCACCAACAAGCACTCCTTTGAGTTCAAGGGTCGCAAGACTGTCCTGGTTCCCTTGACACCTAAGGAAGTTCAGCATGATCAGATTCAACTCCAAAAGAAGAAGGAGATTGATCTTAAACCGGCTGGAACTAAGCAGCCAAACTTCTATGCCAACATGGGTGATATCAAAAGAACTCTCTACACTAAACAATCAGCTATCTTACTTGTGTTTAAAGAAACTCTTTTGAACTTAACAGATTCTACACCGGTGTATCCGAGTGAAATGGTTTCTCTTTTGCAGGAGTTCCAAGATGTATTTCCTGAGGACAATCCCATTGGGTTACCTCCTTTACGAGGGATTGAGCACCAGATAGACTTTGTTCCAGGATCTACACTTCTAAACCGACCAGCATACAGAACCAACCCGGTTGAGACCAAGGAGTTGCAAAGACAAGTAGAGGAACTCATGGAGTGTTAGAATTCATGAGTGTTTGTCTCATGTCAAGAGAGTATTCACTTAACTTGTAACTGAATCATCTTCAACCATACAACAGGAACTCACCATTTAAGGGAGTATACAACAACAGAGATGCCTATGAATGATCTAAGAACATGACTCATTAATCTCATGAATGTACTAGGTGCATTGGTTAATCCAAATGGCATAACTAACCACTCATATAATCCATGTTTAATTTTAAATGCAGTCTTCCATTCATCTCCTTCTTTCATCCTAATCTGATGATATCCACTTTTTAAATCTATCTTAGAAAAGATGCAAGAACCATGCAATTCATCAAGCATATCATCTAGTCTAGGTATAGGGTGGCGATACTTCACTGTGATGTTGTTGATTGATCTACAATCAACACACACATTCCATGTACCATCCTTCTTAGGCACTAGGGGCACTGGTACAGCACATGGGCTCAAACTCTCTCGGATATAGCCCTTCTCCATGAGTTCCTCTACTTGTCTTTGCAACTCCTTGGTAAGGTTTGGGATTCTTCTGAACCTTCAAGCCCAACTTCTTGACCATTGTTTCACTCGCAGCATTCACACAACTGCCTCCATCAACAATGAGGCTGCACACTTTTCCTTGGACCAAGCACCAGGTGTAGAATAGGTTCTCACGTTGCTCTAGCTCCTCAGTCTCGTTTTGCATGCTTAGATGCCTTCTAGCTACTAAAAGCTTCCCCTGGACTGGTCCTTCTTCATGTTCCTCTTCAGTTTCTTCTTGTTCAGACTCGGTGTTGTCATCTTCTGAGGCATACTCGCCATTCTCCAGTAGGATCATGACTCTCTTATTGGTGCATTCATTGGCATAATGACCTCGTCCTTGGCACTTGAAACACTTGACATCACGAGCTCTGGAACTAGAAGCTTCTGTTGGAATTCATGAGTGTTTGTCTCATGTTAAGAGAGTATTCAGTTAACTTATAACTGAACCCTCTTCAACCATACAACAGGAACTCACCATTTAAGGGAAGAGACAACCAACTTGTGATTGAATCCTCATACACAGCTTACTATATAACCAAGAATCCTAGACAATAAACTGGTTTTGTGAAGCAGAAACTCTCTAGTATAAATCAAATCCTTGAGAAGTAACAAAACACTTAGAGTTTGTGTACTTAAGATGAAGAGGATTTTAGAATCAGTAATCTAGAGAATAAGAGGAGATAAAGAAGAGTTTAGAGTGAGTTTGACAAGTATTAGGCTGCCTTAAGAGAGATAGAGTTAAGGCAGCCTCTAAACCCTAATGCTTAACTCCTTACATTGTAAATATTGTTTATACACAAGCAAGAGAGAGAGAGACGAGCTTAGAGAGAGAGAAACTTGTCTATTGATTCTGGTAAGTGTTACAAGAGAGGGTGAAGGTCTTTAAATAGACAATCACTTACAATAAACAATTACTAAAACAAGGAAACATAAACAAATAATTATGTAGGGATGAGAAGAGGCTAAAGGGGATACAGACAAGGGGAGGCACGTCCAGAGGAGGAGAAAGGGACAGGAGAGAGATAGTGACCAGGTCTGATGAGTGAAAGTGACAGGCCAGCAACAGCTCTCTCCTTAAGCTTAACATGTGAATTTCTTCCATATTTGAATTTGAATCTGGTCAAACCCTCTACCAACGGTTTCCTTAGCTTCTGGAGACCCTCAGCTCATGTTCCCATCAGTACCTTGCCTCCCAAGGCAAGTTAGATCATAGTAAATTGCTTGTGATCCAAGTCTGTACAAACAGAACCAGATTGGCTTCTCTTGATGAACTTATCCTTGGATCATCAACCATCTTCTTCTTTTGGTCATCCCTTTATTTATTTCAACACTCCCCCTCAAGTTTGACCATAGGAGATCCTTGGACAAGCTTGGAACTGACAGCACTTGCCTCATTAAAAACCTAAGTGTGGAAAACCTCTTGGGATAAAACCATCACTTAGGGGAAAAGAGTGCAACTACCCTCAGCCTAGGGATTGGCCAGTGAGCCTAAGGAGCTTGAGATTATTTTCATGGACTCCTTAGACTCTAGATCATGGCCTTTGTTCAATGGCAAGCAGGCACCAATGCCTTCCTTGCTTCACACTCATCACACATTTGAGCTTCTTATTGTGGTCAGAGCTTGTCTCCCCCTTTCTTTTGGCTTCTTGCCTTCGTCATGGGTTGAGTCCAAGTCTTCCTTGTTCATGAGCTCAATAGGTACCTGATTCAAACAATGCACAAACACATGTATCAATTCTCAAGGGGGAAACCTATCAATCATAAGAATGAGTATAGATTTAGGTACTTCCCTTGCATAAGTTTCTGAAGAATGGACATTGGCTTCTCATTTTAACACCACTCCTCAAGCTTGACCTGAGAATGAGAGTATGTGGTCAAGCTTGGAATATGAGAGCCAGTGATGATCACCAATGCCTTGAGATCACAGCCCTCTTGGCTTGAATTTTGGCCTTTTCTCTTGAGTGTACTTCCTGTCCACCCTCTTGGCATCAGGTAAGTCACTTCTAAGAAATCTCTCCACTGCTCCATTCATCCTCTCAGCCATATTGGGAGTCAATGGACACAATCAGTGTCCAAAGTGTTGATGGGCAGTGGGCAATCTCCATGGTCAGGAATATACATCATGTGTAGGCTCTGAACAACATGGGCAACCTGTCAAACAATTAACTAGACATAGGCATCAGAAGACAAACAAGAGACCAGAACATGGGTTTTCACCAAATCTGATCTTTAAAACACATTTAGAACAAGTACAACAAGCAATGGACAAATATCGTCATGATTCTATCCCAGAAACATTCTCTGAATCCTAATCATCAAGACTAAGCATTCAGGCAACAACACAATCAATTTTCCTAAGGACAGAAGCAAGACTATTCTTTCAAGACATAACTTCAAGACAATTTAACAACCTTAGGCAGATTCTAAACAAGATTGTGAGAATAGAGATTTAAGTAACCAGAAGCTTAATTTTGACTCATTAATCAGTGTTTAACCACCCTTAAGTTTAATCAATATCTTAGGATTTGTGATGAAGAAGTTGTCCCACTTTCAAACGAAGTGATTACAGTTTGCCATGTTTGGAGATTTAGCAATTTCTTCTTGATTCTAATCAATCCAGAATGAATCACGATGTATGAAGCTATATTTGGACTCATAAATCAGTGTTTAATCACCCTTAAATTGAATTCATATCATAGGAGTTATGATGAAGAAGTTATCCTAGTTTCAAGCGAAGTGATTCCAGTTTACCATGTTTGAAGATTAGGCAGTTTCTTGTTAATTCTAATCAAAACATAATGAATCATGATGTAAGAAGCTTTAGTTGGACTCAAAAATCTTGGAGTTATCAATATGAAGTTGATTCACCATGAAGATGAATCGATATTATAAGAGTTATGATGAAGAAGTTATCCCACTTTCAAATGAAGTGATTTTAGTTTACCCTGTTTGAAAATTTGGCAATTTCTTCTCGATTCTATTAAAACCAGAAAGAATCATGATGTCAGAAGCTTGATCTGGACTCATAAATCAGTGGAAAATCACCCTGAAGTTTAATCAATATCATACGAGTTATGATTAAGAAGTTATCTTGCTTTCAAACGAAGTGATACCAGTTTACCCTGTTTGGAGTTTGTGCAATTTCTTCTTTATTCTAATCAAATCAGAATGAATTACGGTGTAATAAGCTTGGTTTGGATTCATAAATCAGTGGAGAATCACCCTTAAGTTGAATCTCTTTCATAGGACTTATGATGAAGAAGTTATCCTAGTTTGAACTAAAGTAATAAAATCAGAATGAATAACGACGTAAGCATCTTTATTTGGACTCATAAATTAGTGGAGAATCACTCTAAAGTTGAATCAATATCATCGGAGTTATGATGAAGAACTTATCCCACTTTCAATCGAATTGTTCCAGTTTACCCTGTTTGGAGATTTGGTACTTTCTTCTTGATTCTAATAAAACCAGAACGAAACACGATGTCAGAAGCTTGATCTAGACTCATGATTAGGTGGAAAATCTCCCTGAATTTGAATCAATATCATAAGAGTTATTATGAAGAAGTTATCCCACGTCCAACCGAAGTAATTCCAATTTACCATGTTTGGAGATTTGGCAATTTCTTTCTGATTCTAATAAAACCAGGATGAATAACAGTGTAAGAAGCTTAAATTGGACTCATAAATCAGTGGTTAACCACCCTTAAGTTTAAACAATATCTTAGGAGTTATGATGAAGAAGTTATCCCACTTTAAAACGAAGTGATTCCAGTTTGTCATGTTTGGAGATTTAGCAATTTCTTCTTGATTATAATCAAACCAGAATGAATCACGATGTATGAAGCTAGATTTGGACTCATAAATCAGTGGAGAATCAACCTTAATTTGTATACATATCATAGGAGTGATGATGAAGAATTTATCCGAATTTAAAACGAAGAGATTCCAGTTTACCCTGTTTGGAGATTTTGTAATCTCTTCTTGATTCTAATAAACACAGAATGAATTATGATGTAAGCATCTTTATTTGGTGAGTCATAAATCAGTGGAAAATCACCCTGAAGTTGAATCAATATCATAGGAGTTAGGATGAAGAAATTATCCCAATTTCAAGCAAAGTGATTCCACTTTACGTTGTTTAGAGATTTGACAGTTTCTTGTAGATTCTAATCAAAACAAAATGAATTACGACGTAAGAAGCTTCATTTGGACTCATAAATCAGTGGAGAATCACCTTGAAGTTGAATCAATATCATAAGAGTTATGATGAAGAAGTTATCCCACTTTCAAACGAATTGATTTCTTTGCCCAATTTGGAGATTTGACAATTTCTTCTTGATTCTAATCAAACATAGAAAATTACAATGTTAGAATATTTATTTGGATTCATAAATCAGTTTAGAATCACCTTGAAGTTGAATCAATATCATAAGAGTTATGATGAAGAAAATATCCCAAATTCAATCAAAGTGATTCCAGTTCATTAGTTTGGAGATTTGACAATTTTTCTTGATTCTCATTAAAACAGAATGAATCACGATGTAAGCATATTTATTTAGACTCATAAATCAGTGGAGAATTACCCTGAATTTTAATCAATATCATAGGAGTTAGGATGAAGAAATTATCCCACTTTCAAACAGAGTGATTTCGTTTACCTTCTTTGGAGATTTGGAAATTTCTTCTTGATTCTAATAAAACCAGAGCGAATCACGATGTCAGAAGCTTGATTTAGACTCATAAATAAGTGTAAAATCACTCTGAAATTTAATCATATTATAAGAGTTATGATAAAAAAGTTATCTTACTTTCAAACAAAGTTCTCCAATTTACCATGTTTGGTAATTTGGAAATTTCTTCTTGATTCTAATCAAACCAGAATGAATCACGACGTATGAAGCTAGATTTAGACTCATAAATCAGTGGATAATCACCCTTAAGTTTAATCCATATCATAGGAGTTATAATGAAGAATTTACCCAAGTTTCAACCGAAGTGATTCATGTTTACCCTTTTAAGAGATTTGACAATTTCTTCTTGATTCTAATCAAACCAGAATGAATTACGATGTAAGGATCTTTATTTGGATTCATAAATATGTGGAGAATCACCATGAATTAAATCAATATCATAGTATTTATGATGAAGAAATTATGCCACTTTCAAGCAAAGTGATTCCAGTTTAGTTTGGAGATTTGACAATTTCTTGTTGATTCTAATCAAAACAGAATGAATCACGATGTAAGAAGCTTTATTTGGACTCATAAATCAGTGGATAATCACCCTGAAGCTGAATAAATATTATAAGAGTTATGATGAAGATGTTATCTTACTTTCAAACGAAGTGATTTCAGCTTACCCTGTTTAGAGATTTGGCAATTTTTCTTGATTCTAATCAAACCAGAATGAATTACGATGTAAGAATCTTTATTTGGATTCATAAATTAGTGGAGAATCACCTTAAAGTTTAATCAATATCATAGGAGTTATGATGAAGAAATTATCCCACTTTCAATCAAAGTGATTCATGTTCACCCTATTTGGAGATTTGGCAATTTCTTTTTGATTCTAAGAAAATCAGAATGAATCACGATGCAAGCATATTTATTTGGACTAATAAATCAGTGGATTATCACTTTGAAATTGAATCAATATAATAGGAGTTAGGATGAAGAAATTATCCCACTTTCGAGAGAAGTAATTCCAGTTTACCCAGCTTGGAGATATGACAATTTCTTCTCGATTCTAATAAAAGCTAAACGAATCACAATGTCAGAAGCTTGATTAGACTCGTAAATCAGTGGAAATCACCCTGAATTTGTATCAATATCATACGAGTTATGATGAAGAAGTTATCTTACTTTGAAACGAAGTGATTCCAGTTTACTCTATTTGGAGATTTGGTAATTTCTTCTTGATTCTAATAAAATCAGAATGAATCACAATGTAAGAATCTTAATTTGGACTAATAAAACAGTGGTTAGCCACCCCTAAGTTTATAATTATCTAAGGAGTTATGATAAAGAAGTTATCCCAATTTCAAACGAAGTGATTCCAGTTTGCCCTGTTTGGAGATTTGGTAATTTTTTCTTGATTCCAATAAAACCAGAATATATTACGATGTATGCATCTTTATTTGGACCCATAAATCACTGGATAATCACACTAAAATTGAATCAATATCATTGGAGTTATGATGAAGAAATTATCCCACTTTCAATCAAAGTGATTCTAGTTTACCCTGTATGGAGATTTGGCAATTTCTTATTGATTCTCATAAAACCAGGAAGAATCACAGTGTAAGACGCTTAATTTGGACTCATAAATCAGTGGTTAATTACCCTTAAGTTTAATGAATATCTTAGGAGTTATGATGAAAAAGTTATCTCACTTTCAAACGAAGTGATTCCAGTGTACCCTATTTAGAGATTTAGCAATTTCTTCTTGATTCTAATCAAACCAGAATGAATCACGATATATAAAGCTAGATTTGGATTCATAAATCAGTGTAGAATCAACCTTAAGTTGAATCCATATCACAGGAGTGATGATGAAGAAGTTATCGTAGTTTCAACCAAAGTGATTCTAGTCTACACTGTTTCGAGATTTGGCAATTTTTTCTTGATTCTAATAAAATCAGAATGAATTACGACGTAAGCATCTTTATTTAGACTCATAAATCAATGGAGAATTCCCCTGAATTTGAATCTATATCATAGCAGTTATGATTAAGAAATCATCCCACTTTCAAGCGAACTGATTCTAGTTTACCATGTTTAGATATTTAGCAATTTCTTGTTGAATCTAATCAAAACAGAATGAATCACGATGTAAGAAGCTTTATTTGGACTCATAAATCAGTGGAGAATCACCCTGAAGTTGAATCAATATTATAAAAGTTATGATGAAGATGTTATCCCACTTTCAAACGAAGTGATTTCAGTTTATCCTATTTGGAGATTTGTCAATTTCTTCTTGATTATATCAAACCAGAATGAATTACGAAGTAAGAATATTTATTTTGATTCATAAATTAGTGGAGAATCACCTTGAAGTTGAATTAATATCATACGAGTTATGATGAAGAAGTTATCTTACTTTCAAACGAAGTGATTCCAGTTTACTCTGTTTGGAGAATTGGCAATTTCTTCTTGATTCTAATAAAATCAGAATGAATCATAGTGTAAGAATCTTAATTTGGTTAACCACCCCTAATTTTAATCAATATCTTAGGAGTTATAATGAAGAAGTTATCCCACTTTCAAACGAAGTGATTCCAGTTTGCCATGTTTGGAGATTTAGCTGTTTCTTCTTGATTCTAATCAAACCAGAATGAATTGCGATGTATGAAGCTAGATTTGTACTCATAAATCATGGGATAATCACCCTGAAGTTAAATCAATATCATAGGAGTTATGAAGAAAATATTATCCCACTTTCAAGCGAATTGATTCCAGTTTACCATGTTTGGAGATTTGGCAATTTCTTTTTGATTCTAATAAATCCAGGATGAATCACGGTGTCAGAAGCTTAATTTGGAATCATTAATCAGTGTTTAACCACCCTTAAGTTTAATCAATATCTTAGGAGTTGTGATGAAGAAGTTATCCCACTTTCAAACGTAGTAATTACAGTTTGCTTTGTTTGGAGATTTAGCAATTTCCTCTTGAATCTAATCAATCCAGAATGAATCACGATATGAGAAGCTATATTTGGACTCATAAATCAGTGGAGAATCACTCTTAAGTTGAATCCATATCATAGGAGTTACGATGAAGAAGTTATCCCAGTTTCAACCGAAGTGATTATAGTTTTCCCTGTTTGGAGATTTGGTAATTTCTTCCTGATTCTAATAAAACCAGAATGTATTAAGATGTAAGCATCTTTATTTGGTGTGTTCACAAATAAATTGAGAATCACCCTGAAGTTGAATCAATATCATAGGAGTTATGATGAAGAAATTATCTTACTTTCAAGCGAAGTGATTCCAGTTTACCTTGTTTGGAAATTTGACAATTTCTTCTTGATTCTAATCAAAACAGAATGAATCACAGTGTAAGAATCTTAATTTGGACTCATAAAACAGTGGTTAACCACCCGTAAGTTTAATCAATGTCTTAGGAGTTATGATGAAAAAGTTATCCCACTTTCAAACGAAGTGACTCCAGTTTACCATGTTTGGAGATTTAACAGTTTCTTCTTTATTCTAATCAAACCAGAATGAATTACGATGTACGAATCTTTATTTGGATTCACAAATTAGTGGAGAATCACGTTGAAGTTTAATCAATATCATAGGAGTTATGATGAAGAAATTATCCCACTTTCAATCGAAGTGATTCATGTTAACCCTGTTTGGAGATTTGACAATTTCATCTGCATTTTAAGAAAATCAGAATGAATCATGATGCAAGCATATTTATTTGGACTGATAAATCAGTGGATTATCACCCTGAAATTGAATCAATATCATAAGAGTTAGGATGAATAAATTATTCCACTTTCAAGAGAAGTAATTCTAGTTTACCCAGTTTGGAGATTTCGCATTTTCTTCTCGATTCTAATAAAAATAGAACGTATCACGATGTCAGAAGTTTGATTTAGACTCATAAATCAGTGGAAATCACCCTGAAGTTAAATCAATATCATACGATTTATGATGAA
Organism: Moricandia arvensis; assembly: GCA_905132765.1. NCBI lineage: Eukaryota > Viridiplantae > Streptophyta > Magnoliopsida > Brassicales > Brassicaceae > Moricandia > Moricandia arvensis. Next base: position 12,431 of record CAJHQP010009819.1, read on the forward strand.
GAAGTTATATTACTTTCAAACGAAGTGCTTCCAGTTTACTCTGTTTGGAGATTTGGCAATTTCTTCTTGATTCTAATAAAATCAGAATGAATCACAGTGTAAGAATCTTAATTTGGACTCATAAAACAGTGGTTAACCAACCCTAAGTTTAATCAATATCTTAGGAGTTATGATGAAAAAATTATCCCACTTTCAAACGAAGTGATTCCAGTTTGCCATGTTTGGAGATTTAGCAATTTCTTCTTGAGTCTAATCAAACCAGAATGAAGCACGATGTATGAAGCTAGATTTGGACTCATAAATCATTGGATAATCACCCTGAAGGTTAATTAATATCATAGGAATTATGAAAAAGAAATTAACTAACTTTCACGCGAATACATTCCAGTTTACCATGTTTGGAGATTTGGTAATTTCTTTTTGATTCTAATAAAACCATGATGAATCACGGTGTAAGAAGCTTAATTTAGATGCATTAATCAGTGTTTAACCACCCTTAAGTTTAATCAATATCTAAGGAGTTGTGAGGAAGAAGTTATCCAACTTTCAAACGAAGTGATTACAGTTTGCCCTGTTTGGAGATTTAGCAATTTCTTCTTGATTCTAATCAATCGAGAATGAATCATGATGTATGAAGCTATATTCGGACTCATAAATCAGTGGATAATCACCCTTAAGTTGAATCGATATCATAGGAGTTATGATGAAGAAGTTATCCTAGTTTCCACCGAATTTGTTCTAGTTTTCCCTGTTTGGAGATTTGGTAATTTCTTCTTGATTCTAAAAAAAACAGAATGTATTACGATGTATGCGTCTTTATTTGGACTCATAAATCAGTGGATAATCACCCTGAAATTGAATCAATATCATAGGAGTTATGATGAAGAAATAATCTCACTTTCAATCGAAGGGATTCCAGTTTACCATGTTTGAAGATTTGGCAATTTCTTGCTGATTCTAATCAAAACAATGTGAATTACGATGTAAGAATCATTATTTGGACTCATAAGACCACCTCCATCATGGTATTCTTAGGGGGTTCTTAACCCCAAACAGTGGTGGGTCCCACCACTTTCCCTAAGAACCCATTTCTAAAAAACCCTAATTAAGAACCGGTTCTTGCACTATTTCGTGAGCCCCACTGACACTTGGCGGTCCACGATTGGTTCGTTTTTATTTTTTTTTTATTTTTCATCATACAAAAAAAAGTAAGAACCCATTAGGGGTTCTTACTGATGGAGATTCCCTAAATAAGTGGAGAATAACCCTGCAGTTGAATCAATATCATACGAGTTATGATGAAGAAGTTATCCCTTATTCAACCGAAGTGATTCCAATTGACCATGTTTGGAGATTTGGCAATTTCTTATTGATACTCAACAAACAAGGATGAATCACGGTTTAAGAAGCTTAATTTGGACTCACAAATCAGTGGTTAACCACCCTTAAGTTTAATCAATATCTTAGGAGTTATGATGGAAAATTTATCGCACTTTCAAACGAAGTGATTCTAGTGTACCCTGTTTAGAGATTTAGCAATTTCTTCTTGATTTTATCAAAATATAATGAATCACGATATATAAAGCTTGATTTGGACTCAGAAATCAGTGGAGAATCACCCTTTAGTTTAATCCATATTATAGGAGTTATGATGAAGAAGTTATCCCAGTTTCAACCAAAGTGATTCCAGTTTATACTGTTTTGAGATTTGTCAATTTCTTCTTGATTCTAATAAAATCAGAATGAATTACGATGTAAGCATATTTATTTAGACTCATAACTCAGTGGAGAATCCCCCCCTGAATTTGACTATATATCATAGGAGTTATGATGAAGAAATTATCCATATTCCAAGCAAAGTGATTCCAGTTTACCCTGTTTGGAGATTTGAAAATATCTTGCTTATTCTAATCAAAACAGAATGAATTACGATGTAAGAATCTTTATTTGGACTCATAAATAAGTGGACTAAATATCATATGAGTTATGATGAAGAAGTTATCACACGTTCAACCGAAGTGATTCCAATTTACCATGCTTGGAGATTTGGAATTTTTTTATTGATTCTCATCAAATGAGGATGAATCACGGTGTAAGAAGCCTTATTTGGACTCATAAATTAGTGGTAATCACCCTTAAGTTTAATAATTATCTTAGGAGTTATGATGTAAAAGTTATCCCATTTTCAAATGAAGTGATTCCAATGTACCATGTTTAGAGATTTAGCAATTTCTTCTTGATTCTAATCAGAACATAATGAATCTGTAACGACTGTGAACCTAGATAGGCCCATTTGCCTTAGTAATTAAAAACCCATAGCTTTTTTTTATACTTTGTCCCACATTGGAAGTTTAGAAAACCTACCTCCATTTCCTTCACCCTTCCCTTTTATTTTCATCAAGTTAAATCAGTGCTTTGCGAGTGACAAGTTATTGAGTTATCCGACGACCAGTCACTAAATAATTTTCCGGCGAGATTTTCGGTCGAGTTTCCGGACAAGTTTCTGGGCAAGTTCTCGGGCGAGATTTCTGGTAAGTTTATAGCCTCCCTATTTCTAGTCTTGGAAAGTTCTAGTTAGAGGAATTTCTAGTTTAGGAAACCTGCCATTTTAGGAAAGTTTTTATTTTAGAAAAGTTGTTATTTTAGGAAAGTTGTAATTTTAGGAAAGTTTCTATTTTAGGAAAGATTCTATTTTAGGAAAGTTGCCTTTTTGGGAAAGTTTCCATTTTTGGAAAGTTTTCATTTTTGGAAACCCAATTTCCTGAGACTTTATGCCTAAGTCGTTGATTCTCTCGTGTTGCAGTTGACCATTTTTCGTTGATCATTCCAACTAGTGGCTAAGGTGAGGGCTACTCCGTTTAATCATGTGCTAGTTTAGTACTACTATTATAGAAAGTCTAGTTTCGAAACATGTTCTGTCTCTGTGAATCGAGTCTGCATGAGAGTCTTGTTTGTTATTATTTTATGCTTGTTAAACCGGATATAGGATGTTAAAGGATTCAACGGTTGAGTGGATTGCGTTATGTTAAAACTGCTATATATAAATATATAATATAAGTCTATTGTTACGAGATTGCTGGGCACAAAAATATTTGTGCTAACGGTGCATTGTGGAGATTGCGGGGCACAAAGACGTTTGTGTTAGCGGCGCATTGTATGGAGATTGCGGGGCATATAGACATTTATGCTAGCGGCGCATTGTGTGGAGATTGCGGGGTACAAAGACGTTTGTACTAGCGGCGCATAGGAGATTGCGGGGCGCATAGGAGATTGTGGGGTACGAGGATGGACACTTGTACTAACGGCGCATAGAGCTATATATATATATATCCTTATGAGGAGAATGCGGGGTGTATGGATTAGCCTTATGCTATCATTGCATTGTCTGTTTTGTGTGATGTTTTAGACATCGTATTTGTTCATGCTAGAGCTAGGCCTACATAGTCGTAGTGCTATGTATTGAGTTAGTGGTTTGCAGTTTAGCATCCCATACCTCACTGAGTGACTTCCCTGTTGCTCACCCCCTCTTTGTTCCCCTTTCAGGTGATACTGACGACCAGGAGTGCTCATTTCGAATTGGTGTTTTTGGGTGTTTTCATTTCCTTTCTATTTCAGACTTTTGGATTTATGATTATCGTTATTTATCGTACTATTTATATTTATTTGAAGTTATGGTGTTTTGAGATGATTTATGAAAAATAATAAATGGAATTTTCAGGAGATTATTATTTATTAAGTTATTTAAAAAATGTGGGTTTCACAATTTAATTGTAACATCCCGAGTTGTGATATGTGAAAAAGCTTAAGAGAATTGATTTGGCTACCTATGTCACCAAAGTTGACTTATCTTTTCCTTCACACATCCGTTTAGAACTCAAGGGTTAAGCGTGCTTATGCTGGAGTAGTGAAAGGATGGGTGACTTATCGGGAAGTGATTCGCGATACCGTGTGAGTGAGGCCAAAAACACGAGGAAAGGTCAGGTGGTGATTGCAGGGTTAGTAAACAATTATTTCGAGCCTTGGAAAAATTAACGCACTGCAGTCGGACAGGGATGGGGCCCACGAGCCCGATAGAGGGATGGGTGACTCACCGGTAGGGGCGGTCGGGGCGTTACAAGTTGTATCAGAGCTGGTTAGCCATCTCAGTTCTGACCTGAGAGGCGTCTTGAGACCTGTCGTGGGGCGCAACGAGGGCGTTGCGTTCTTTGAGAGGGGGTGAATTGTAACATCCCGAGTTGTGATATGTGAAAAAGCTTAAGAGAATTGATTTGGCTACCTATGTCACCAAAGTTGACTTATCTTTTCCTTCACACATCCATTTAGAACTCCAGGTTAAGCGTGCTTATGCTGAAGTAGTGAAAGGATGGGTGACCTATAGGGAAGTGATTTGCGATACCGTGTGAGTGAGGCCAAAAACACGAGGAAAGGTCAGGTCGTGATTACAGGGTTAGTAAACAATTATTTCGAGCCTTGGAAAAATTAACGCACCGACCGTCGGACAAGGGTGGGGCCCACGAGCCTGATAGAGGGATGGGTGACTCACCGGTAGGGGCGGTTGGGGCGTTACAGAATCATGATATATAAAGCTAGATTTGGACTCATAAATCAGTGGAGAATCACCCCTAAGTTGAATCTGTATCATATTAGTTATGATGAAGAAGTTATCACAGTTTCAACTGAAGTGATTCCACTTTACACTGTTTGAAGATTTGGCAATTTCTTCTTGATTCTAATAAAATCAGAATGAATTACGATGTAAGCACCTTTATTTAGACTCATAAATCAGTGGAGAATCCCCTTGAATTTGAATCTATATCATAGGAGTTATGATGAAGAAATTATCTCACTTTCAAGCGAACAGATTTTAGTTTACCCTGTTTAGAGATTTGGCAGTTTCTTGTTGATTCTAATCAAAACAGGATGAATCACGATGTACGATATTTGGACTCATAAATCAGTAGAGAATCACCCTGAATTTGAACCAATATTATAAGAGTTATGATGAAGATGTTATCTCACTTTCAAACGAAGTGATTTCAGTTTACCATGTTTGGAGATTTGGCAATTTCTTATTGATTCTAATCAAACCAGAATGAATTACGATGTAAGAATCCTTATTTGGATTCATAAATTAGTGTAGAATCTCTTGAAGTTGAATTAATATCGTAGGAGTTATGATGAAGAAAATTATCCCCTTTCAATCGAAAGGATTCCAGTTTACCATGTTTGGAGATTTGGCAATTTCTTGGTGATTCTAATCAAAACAAAATGAATTACGTTGTAAGAATCATTATTTGGACTCATAAGACCACCTCCATCAAGGGTTCTTAACCCCAAAAAGTGGAGGGTCCCACCACTTTCCCTAAGAACCCGTTTCTAAAAACCCCTAATTAACAATCGGTTCTTGTACTGTTTCGTGGGCCCCACTGACACATGGTGGTCCACGATTGATTTGTTTTTATTTTTTATATTTATTTTAATCATGCAAAAAAAGTAAGAACCCCTTAGGGGTTCTTACTGATGGACATGCCCTAAATAAGTGGAGAAAAACCTTGCAGTAGAATCAATATCATACTAGTTATGATGAAGAAGTTATCCCACGTTCAACCGAAGTTATTCCAATTTACCATGTTTGGAGATTTGACAATTTCTTATTGATTCTCATCAAACAAGGATGAATCACTGTGTAAGAAGCTTAATTTGGACTCATAAATCAGTGGTTAATCACCCTTAAGTTTAATATATATCTTAGGAGTTATAATGAAAAAGTTATCCCACTTACAAACAAAGTGATTCCAGTGTACCCTGTTTAGAGATTTAGCAATTTCTTCTTGACTCTAATCAAACCATAATGAATCACGATATATAAAGCTAGTTTTGGACTCAGAAATCACTGGGGAATCACCCTTAAATTGAATCCACATCATAAGAGTTATGATGAAGAAGTTATCCCAGTTTCAAGCTAAGTGATTCCAGTTTACACTGTTTGGAGATTTGGCAATTTCTTCTTTATTCTAATAAAATCAGAATGAATTACGATGTAAGAATCTTTATTTAGACTCATATATCATAGGAGTTATGATGAAGAAATTATCCCACTTTAAAGCGAAGTGATTCTAGTTTACCATGTTTAGATATTTGGCAGTTTCTTGTTTATTTTAATCAAAATATAATGAATCACGTTGTAAGAAGCTTTACTTGGACTCATAAATCAGTGGAGAATCACCCTGAAGTTAAATCAATATCTTAAGAGTTATGATGAAAAAATTATGTCACTTTCAATCGAAGTGATTCATGTTCACCCTATTTGGAGATTTGGCAATTTCTTCTTGATTCTAATAAAATCAGAACGAATCACGATGCAAGCAATATTTATTTGGACTAAAAAATCAGTGGATTATCACCCTTAAATTGAATCAATATCATAGGAGTTAGGATGAAGAAATTATCCCACTTTCAAGAGAAGTAATTCCAGTCTACATAGTTTGGAGATTAGGCAATTTCGATTCTAATAAAACAGAACGAATCACGATGTCAGAAGCTTAATTTAGACTCGTAAATAAGTGGAAAATCACCCTGAAGTTAAATCTATATCATACGAGTTATGATAAAGAAGTTATATTACTTTCAAACGAAGTGATTACAATATACTGTGTTTGGAGAATTGGCAATTTCTTATTGATTCTAATCAAACCAGAATGAATCACAATGTATGAAGCTAGATTTGGACTCATAAATCATGGGATAATCACCATGAATTTGAATCAATATCACTTTCAAGCGAATTGATTCCAATTTACCATGTTCGGAGATTTGGCAATTTCTTTTTGATTCTAATAAAACCAGGATGAATTACGGTGTAAGAAGCTTAATTTTGAAACATTAATAAGTGTTTAACCACCCTTAAGTTTAATCAATATCTTAGGAGTTGTGATGAAGAAGTTATCCCACTTTCAAACAAAGTGATTACAGTTTGCCCTGTTTGAAGTTTTAGCAATTTCTTCTTAATTCTAATCAATACAGAATGAATCACGATGTAAGAAGCTATATTTGGACTCATAAATCAGTGTAGAATCACCCTTAAGTTTAATCCATATCATAGGAGTTATGATGAAGAAGTTATCCTAGTTTCAACCGAAGTGATTCCAGTTTTCCTTGTTTGGAGATTTGGTAATTTCTTCTTGATTCTAATAAAACCAGAATGTATGAAGATGTAAGCATCTTTATTTGGTGGGTTCATAAATAAATTGACAATAACCCTGAAGTTGAATCAATATCAAGGAATTATGATGAAGTAATTATTCCACTTTCAAGCAAAGTGATTCCAGGTTACCATGTTTGAAGTTTTGGCAGTTTCCTGCTGATTCTATCAAAACAGAATGAATTACAATGTATGAATCTTTATTTGGACTCATAAGTAAGTGGAGAATAACCCTGAAGTTGAATCAATATTATAAGAGTTGGAAATTTGGTAATTTCTTCTTGACTCTAATCAAACCAAAATGAATCACAATGTAAGAATCTTAATTTGGACTCATAAAACAGTGGTTAACCACCCCTAAGTTTAATCAATATATTAGGAGTTATGATGAAAAAGTTATCCCACTTTCAAACGAAGTTATTCTAGCTTACCATGTTTGGAGATTTAGCAGTTTCTTCTTGATTCTAATCAAACCAGAATGAATCACGATGTATGAAGGTAGATTTGGACTCATAAATCATGGGATAATAACCCTGAAGTTGAATCAATATCATAGGAGTTATGAAAAAGAAATTATCCCACTTTCAGGCGAATTGATTATAGTTTACCCTGTATGGAGATTTGACAATTTCTTTTTGATTATAATAAAACCAAGATTAATCACGGTGTAAGAAGCATAATTTGGACTCATTAATCAGTGTTTAACCACCCTTAAGTTTAATCAATATCTTAGAAGTTGTGATGAAGAAGTTATCCCACTTTCAAAAGAAGTGACTATAGTTTGCCCTGTTTGGAGATTTAGCAATTTCTTCTTGATTATAATCAATTCAGAATGAATCACGATGTATGAACCTATATTTGGACTCATAAATAAGTGGTGAATCAGCTTTCAGCTGAATCGATATCATCGGATTTATGATGAAGAAGTTATCCCAGTTTTAACCGAAGTGGTTCCAGTTTTCCCTATTTGGAGATTTGGTAATTTCTTCTTGTTTCTAATAAAACCAGAATGTATTACGATGTATGATCTTTATTTGGCGGATTCATAAATAAATGGAGAATCACCCTGAAGTTGACTCTATATCATAGGATTATGATGAAGAAATTATCCCACTTTCAAGCGAAGTAATTCCAGTTTACCCTGTCTGGAGATTAGGCATTTTCTTGTTGATTCTATTCAAAACATAATGAATCACGATGTAAGAAGCTTTATTTGGACTCAAAAATCAGGGGAGAATCACCTTGAAGTTGAAGCAATATTAT
>CAJHQP010009820.1:0-20891 GCA_905132765.1 Moricandia arvensis
AGATTTCTGCTCTGTCTCTGCCATTTCAACATTAGCATTCCTGGTTTTTTGATTAAAAGATAGATTTAAAGTTAGAATAAAGATGTTTTATCTACATTCTATACATGGCTATTTGTCATATGGGATACATATAGAATGTTTATGAATTATGATGCGGTTAAGACCTCATCCGAAGATGAATCTATCCTTCTTGGAAAGAGGTTTCTTAGCAAGGACTTTCTTAGTCTGGATGTGTATTTATATAAAAAATTTAGTAATTTAAAGTTAAAAACTTAACATAAATTCTAAACATTAAGTCAACTTAACCAAAGCTTTACACATATCAAGTGAATTGAAGTTATACCTTGACTTCTAACTTCTTTTGGTGGTGGTGGCCTTTTCTCAGCTTGAATCACCTCTTTCTTCTGCTTCTTGAGATTCTTTTGGATACCCACATCAACTTCCGCATCTCTCTTACCTAAGGTAAACAAGACAAACGAAAATACCAAACTCAAAAACCAAACATCGTGTTGTGTCTGAAGTACTCATGTCAACAACTACAAAGCGGCAATCATCAATTTCAAAACTTATCATCGTCGTCCACACAGAGGGAACAAGAGAACAAGAAACACGAAAGTACTAAGGCAGAACCAAACATCAAAGAAACAGCTACAAACCTCACAAACATAAAAGTAGAAAGACTCTTACTTTTCTTCGACGGGCTTCGTCTTTGAGTCAGGTTACTGCTCGACCTAGAAAATCCCCAAAAAACCAAACAGACACCACCCAGAAATTACAGACAAAACAATCAGTGAAGAAGACATAAAAGCTAGACGAAGAGAAAGATGATTACTTTGGTGACAGATTCTTTTCTTAGGCTTGACCATGGCGACTGAGCGGTTTGCTGCGGGAAAGGGTTTGGTGTTTTAGCAGAGGTTTTATACCCGGCCAGGATCCGATAACCCTGGTGATCCAATAAATAATCAGGTTTGAGTTTTAAAAAGTTTTGTTATTTTAAAAACTACCGATTCAATCACGGTCGAACCAATTTTCACTTTTTTCTTAAGTTTATTTTTTTAATTTATGTTATCTGTTTCTTATTTCAAATAAACTATTAGAGCATGATTAATGCAGGTCTCTTAACAAGGGGTTCTTATTTTCTTAAGAGACCGTTTCTTAATTTTAACTAAGAAAACTTAAGAACCGTCTCTTATTTAAGAGACATAAGAGACGTCTCTTATCCGGGAAAAATGTAAAAAAAAAAAAAAAATTAAAAAAAGGTTAAAAAAAATTAAAAACCCCATATTAAGAGACTCGAGTTAAAGATGGCCTTAGGTTTTCATTGATGTGATTTGCTATTAATTTATTTTTATTATTAACTGTCTATTAAGTCTTGATATACAAACATACATATGCTTTAATCATTTTAAAATGAAAAAGGAAATAAACCCTAAATACTTTCCTATATATTTTAAAGAAATTTCTTTTTGTCTTTTGTAATATGTAATATATTATTATAATATTAGAACTAATTAATTTATTAAGCAGCAGTTTGTCTATAATTGATTAGTTTTTTCCATTGCCATGTACAAATGCAACTTTGTGGTTGCAATAATCACAAAAAATGTTATAAATCGCTTCAAACTGTAAACATTATTTATATATATAAGTAGGGATATAAATTTATGTTATCTTTTAGTAAAAATTATTTCAATCATTATTCTTTTGTGTTTTCTCTTCAGTAATAAAAATAATTTTTAGGCATTGTAAAAGATTTGTCCTTGTGTATTTTAAATTAATTTTTTATGCCATATACATATTAATATATTTTATCTTACCTTTGAAAATTAATAAATTGGGAAAATATAGCTTCTTTCTCTTTTCTAGTTTTATTGTTTAGGCCAAATTTTTGAACGCCTTAAACCGACTTTTTAGAAAACTGGGTTTGAAAAAATGTTCGCTCATGCTCGATTTGCCAATGTAACAGAGGTGTAAGCATCCTTTAAACTGATTTTTACAACACAAGGTTTGCGTTTTTTAAAAACTATACAATTTACATTACTGATTTAAGTTAATCATACACATCAATTTAAAACAAAACAAAAATGTTAGTTTGATTTTTAATGTATTAAAAATAATTTTAAATCCGTTACAATAAAATAAATAACTAATAATAGGAAGACCAAAAAAACAATAATTAAATAAAAAAATACTAATAATATCATAAATTAACTATTAATTTTAAAAATATATTCAATCAAAAATATATTAATATTTAATTTAGATTTTATTTGATTATTATTTAGGGTTTAGTTGTAATGCGTGGGGTAAAACTGTTTTATAAATATTTTTTAAAAAATTATTTAATCTATTTTTTATCATAAAATATTTTTAAAAATAAGTTATTAATGAATAATAAATTTGAAAAATGGTACAGGGTAAAACTTAAATTTCCCCAAATTAAATACTGGGAGACTAAGATATGCAAAAGTAATTTCATTTTTCGCCAGACTTCTTCTCTTCGCCCTTACTTCCGATCAAAATTCCCGGCGTCTACCGGTACCGGAGATTGTTCTTCAGAGTTAGGGCAAAAGAGAGCGTTAAAGAGCGAATAAATTTGAGTGTGTCAATTTTCAAATCAAATTAGATGCCTTGTTTCGTGTTCAAGGCAATCTGATATCAACCTATTGTATCTTTTCGTAAAGGTCGTAGCTTTAATAGTTTGTGTTCTGCTAATCAACAACGTTGAACCTCGCCCAAGATTGGAGCTTTCGAATATTCTGACAGAGGAATCAGTGAGAACGTGGTGATTTGCGCTGTTTGCTTCGTCGATTACCAGATGATTGATGGGATTCTGTTCTGTAATTGATACATTGATTGCAAGACTTGTCCCAAGCTAGAGGGGAAACACGTTCTGGGTTTTGTTTGGTTCTTCAATTAAGAAGACCTTTTGGGTAACTCTTGTTAATCTTCTGGGATTAGTGAAGAAGCCATGGAAGAGTCTTCCCAGGTTTTTGGAACTTTCTCTCTCTCTCTGATCTATTTCACTGCCTTGTTCTTAAGTGTTTCTTACTTATGATACCTGAGTGTGTTAATACAATCTTGAGATGCTTTAGGAACGTAGGACATCTAAGCTGCTCACAGTGTAAATTTTGGAAAAAGCTTATGAATGCCAATATGGTCTTATAGATTAGTGATGTGTGATGCAAAGTCCTTTGTATCTGAGCTTGCTTCATGAATATGAAGGTTTTAAGTTCAGAATCATTGGTATCTAGTAGAGAAATCTTGGGGGGAACATAATATAGTTTAGGACAATCAGTAAGCTCGGATGTCTTCGTGTTAGTGTGTGTTTACACATTTGAGGTCATACGTTATTGTCTGCATCTGATATTGATACTCGAGTTACCATTGAATAGATTGTTCTCTTGCATAGGTTTGAAATAGCGAACTGAGAAATAGCGTCAGGCCCTGAAAAAATATAACGGTTACTTTGTTTTCTCCAGGGGAGTTTTGTTACAACCATAAACGAAGATTATGAATCAATTTGCTGGGGCTGTGGACTTAACCTAGTTCTTCCATCTTACGCACCTGTTTTCAAGTGTGGCTGGTGTGGTGCAATCACGAATCAGAATCCACTCAGACCTGAAACCAGAAGCTTTGGGTTGAGACGTATCCGTGACCGGTGTTTTGTAGTTATTCTTGCTGTTTTCATGCTCTTTGTCATATGTAAGTTCCTCTATATTATCTAAGAATAAAACATCAATCTAGAAACTATCTCTGCCATTCTACTGTTAAATATACTCTGTTTTGGTAATAAACTGTAGGTGGTGGGATTTGGGCAGCGTATCCAGTCGTGTTTTCAATCAGCTTGGCTTGCGGGATTTTCCATTCTGTTATAGCAGTGTCTCTGGCGATATCAACGTTATCAACCTTCATGGTTGTTGCTTTTAAATGCGCGGGGAAACCTGTTGATATTGTTTATGGAACCCACCCTGGAGTAGGGAACTGCGCACTTAACAACTTATACCTTTTGTCACTACTGCTCCAAACCAAAGTCACCTAGAACCCATCACTGTCGCACTTTGTGCCATGTGTGTCCTCGACATGGATCATCATTGCCCCTTTGTAAGTCTCATGGTTTCGCATATGAATCACAGACTTAGCACCAAGTTTATCGTTCCAAACTTTTTCATTCATTCCTGTAATCATTCTCAATACCTTAACCAATGTCCTTATTTACTTACCGGTTAAGAGCCTAAAGCTAATGACTGTCTTTGTGTTGTATCAATCATAGAGGACTTAGTTACTGGTTAAGAGCTTAAGGCTAATGACTATCCTTGTGTTGTATTTGCAGATTGGCAACTGTGTTGGTGCGGGTAATCACAAAAACTTCATCGCCTTCCTAATCTCGGCCATTATAAGCACAAGCTACGCTTCTGTTATGTGTGTGTATTCCCTGAGTCATATCTTGCCACCCCTAGAAAATGGAGCAGCGTATGCATCACATGCTAATAGTGTATCGATTCTGAGAGGGGTGAAGAGTGTCGTACTTGCTTACATATCTAACGCTAGCTTCATCTCTCTTCGATGCCCTTGTTCTATTATACCTCTTTGTGGCGAGTGTTTCCGTGTCCATTGGGTTAAGTGTTTTGTTATGGCAACAGCTTAGCTATATCTATGAAGGCAAGACTTACTTGAGCCATTTAAGTTCTCAAGGAAGCGAGGAAGATGGTGAAAAGAGCTGCGGGAATCTTTTGACGTTTTTTGGATGTCCACTTTCAATTGAAAGGCACTTTGCCAACTATAAGGAACATGAGGAAGAGACATAAGACATGAGAAGGAATAGTGAGTCAATATGTTTCCTGCAACATCTGGAGCTTGTTATGGTCATTCAGAATCATTATTCATACTTGGAGCTAACAGGTAATGAAAATGAGCAAAGTTTGTATCTTGTTTGTGAAAATTAATGTTCATAGAATATAGTAAATTTTGTTTCCATGCCATGAATTCAATAAAACAGTCTCAGAGGGGTTGCGTTATCTATCATCAGTGACTTAAGGCAGCTCGAAGCTTCTGGATCTTTCACGCACTTGTTTATAGTTTTAACATATCCCCACCATTAATGCTTTTAAGCTTCTCCATGCTTAGTAGCAAAAAGGAAGTTGTACAATTAAGCAGCACTAATATAAGACACACCATTCTTCAAAGAGTACAAAATGGAAGATTACAGTTTAACAGCGTTTGCTAGTCGTCTAGACTTCCATGATAACATAATAATTCACAAAAGGGGAGCATTGAACTGTTAAAGCTTCAAGCTTTGTTCAGCAAAATGGATTGCAAAAAAATGGTTTGTGTTCCCAAGAGCACTCTTTACATCCTCTTGGCTTTAACACTCTGGTTAAGAGGTTAGGAGTTGGCCAGTCTATAGGGGGAGTGCCCATTTGCACGAGTAGCTTGTTCGCTCGAGAGAAATGCCTGTCCAAACGTGGGAACATTAGTGATAACTAGAACTCAGCAGTTGGAACAACATAAGCACAATTCGCAGTTATGACATATTTTGCAGACTCACATAAACTTTGGCTAAATTATGCATTTGAAGAGGCAGGAGATAGAGAGAGAGAAAAAAGGTTTAGTGGACTTGAGCTAACCTGCAATTGAAGAAGCCTCTGTGCGCTGACAAACCAGATGGATGAGCTGCTGTGAGAATGTGATGTTTATTCGCATCTATCAACCTGCAATGATCATAAGAAAGCTTGAAGTCTCACACAAGATAAACAACGGAAATGCATAGACATCAAAAGAAACTAAAATTCTACTTGATTTCTCTTGAGCGTATCTTCCCCAGAGGAGAAAGACAACACCTTCCTTCTGCTGTGAGATACTTCGAATAACAGCATCAGTGAATTGTTCCCATCCCTTTCTTTGCATGTGAATTAGGCTGTTTACTCCTTACTGAATCACAAGGCAAAGTAACCAACATTTGTAAGGGAAAATTACACAATCTAGACTTTTGATACTTATAAGGTCACCACACGATGATACCTGTAAGAACAGCATTCAACAGCAAAACACCCTAAAAGAAGAAGCCAAAAGTGAATTACATGATCTTCTCCGAGTAACAAATAAGTAAAGAGATCCATTTACCTGCACAGCCCATTTTTTGTAGATTACCATGAGGAGGGATTGAACAGCCAACATCTTTCTGAAGCTCCTTAAAGATGTTCAAAAGACTAGAAGGAAGCTTCTCTCCTTCCAGGCACAGAGAAAGACAAACCCATAGCTTTGACCAGGTCCATGGTAAGGATCCTAAACCAAACATAAGAAAGAACTAGAGTACCATACCAAGAATCCAATAAAACCATTGTTTCCTTCCTTCAAAACAATGTACCTGTCCGATAATAACAGCCTTGACTCGATCAAAAGGCGTTGTATTTAGAGCATTGAAAACCAAATGCTGCGGCGGATAAACCGGACTGTCAGCATATGATCTCACGTTCAAGGAAACAAGAAAGGGTCTTAGCGTAGGGCTTATCCAACTCTCCAGGGAGAGCTTTAAGCCATGATTCTTCCACTAAGAGCTCAGTCAATGGCACGTAGCAGCTTCCTTCATCTACACAAAACTTCCAAATCCCAAATCAATTCTAAACAGTAAAACCCTAAAAAGTCTCTCTTTTGCCCAGCTCTAGCTATACTTACTGTAAATGAAGTAATGGGAGATACAACACGAATCAGCTAAAAAGGACGAACCTTTCGCTTTTGTGACCTTCTCGGAGCAGACGGCGAGGTTGCGTTTGGACTTGGCTACGGATTTGTTGAACTCCAGGGAGAGATTTGCTCTGTGTAAGGACAGACGAGTCGTCGGCAACGGTACGCGAGCGGCGATTTCGCTGCAGAAATCCAGACCGCAGGATCCACCGGCGGCGGAAACGGCGGGAAAGGAGGAAAGCTTTGAGGCGTTGGAGGTTGGAAATAATCCATTAGGTTTTAGATGTGAAGGAAGCCATCTCCGTTTCAGATATCAATTTCACTACGGAGAAAGTCCCAACTCTATCCCGGTAAAATCCAGAGACATAGATTTTTAAAATGGCGGAGCGATGGTTACAAACCGGTTTAAGCCGGTTAAGAGTTCAATGTACAATTTGTTGGTGTATGCCTGCACCCATTTTAAGACAAGCTGCACTTGCAATATTAGTATAAAATTACATTTAAAGGAATGTGTTCTTTCAACTCTATCTTTGGTAGTTTCTGAAAAGAGCATGAACAAAAAGGATCTTAGACAAATCAACATGCACACACAAGAGATGAGGAGATCTGAATCTCTGAAATTTGGCTAAGGTTCTATGAAAAAGATAAACAAAAATCTTGTTCTATCACTATGTTGCTAATCTGATCGATATGTACCCTCGTCACAGTACTTGGCCGGAAAAGGTTTCTTCATTTATCATTGATAACTTTTTACTCTCATCATTTTGCTTAACTCATAACAAAACTCAAAACTGAGACACCCATGGAGATATATTATTAATAGACACAAAAACTGAAGAATAAAGTCCATAGTTGAGTCATTTGAATTAGTCTTTGTTAGTTTCCTATATTTACGTAGTCAATAAGTTGAGCTGATCAAGTCACTCAGTTAGAGCTATTCTAGGAGTTAGTTTCTGAGCAATCTGTTTCATGTAAAGATCTATTTAAGATCGTTGTCTATTCTGAATAAAGTAAGCACTTGCTAAACTCAACGTATTCTAAAACTTACAGAAACAAACAAGTGGTATCAGAGCCATTTGTGAACCTGGACGAGAGAGCAAAAAATGAGCGAGAGAGACTCATTGTTGAGCATACCAAAGTTCGATGGAGACTACGAGTACTGGGCAATGTTGATGGAGAATTTGCTCAAGTCTATAGGAGTGGTGGGATCTTCATTGAGACAGATCTCGAGACCAGAGAGAACGTGATCCTCACGGGAGCACAAAGATCAGAGTTGGCAGAGTAACTCTGAAAGACCTCAAGGTGAAAAACTTACTTGTATGCCTCTATCGACAAGACGATTCTCAAGACCATCTTGAAGAAGAGACTGCCAAAGATCTCTGGGATTCTATGAAGAGAAGTACCAAGGAAATCAGAAGGTGCAGAGTGCCACAGCTTCAGAGACTAAGACGCAACTTTGAGATCCTTGAAATGAAAGAAGGAGAAGCCATAGCAGAATACTTCTCAAGAGTCATGCTCGTGGTAAACGACATGCGAAATCTAGGAGAAGAGTTGGATGATTCCAAGGTGTAGAGAAGATTCTAAGGACGCTTGTGGAGAAGTTTACATACGTAGTATGTGCTATCGAGAATCCCAATGACATCAAGGAGCTCACGGTGGAATGGGTTACAAAGCTCCTTAATGCGTTCCATGAACAAAAACTAATTAGACATGTTGGAAGAACATGCTCTAAAGATTGAATGGAACTGGAAATATGATGAAGGGAGAGGACGTGGAAGATCGTACTCCAGAGGCCGAGGAGCCTATCAAGGAAGAGGAAGAGGAAACTCGAGTTTCAACAAGGATACAGTTGAGTGTTACAAATGCCACAAGAAGCACTACAAGTATGAGTGTCCTGAATGCGAGAAGAATGCCAATTATGCCGAACTTGAAGAAGATGTGTTACTCATGGCACATGTAGAAGCTGAACCAAGATGGACAGAGAACATGTCTGGTTTCCTGGACTTCTGGATGCAGCAACCACATGTGTGGTACTAGAAGCTGTTTGTTGAGTTTTGATAACAACTTTCGCACAAATGTGAAGTTAGGAGATGATCGAAGGATGAATGTAGAGGGAGAGGGAATCTTAACTTCAAGGTGAATGGAGTTAATCAACGACTTACCTCAGTCTACTATGTGCCGGGACTCAAAAACAATTTGCTGAGTGTAGACAACTACAACAAAAGGGTTGAAGTTATCATTGAAGAAGATGTGTTGAATATGGCACAAACAGCAAAGGGAGAATGCTGATGAAATCACACATGAGCTATATATATATTCTATAATGTGTCGCAGTTACTAGCATGATGAGAGACCAAGGAAAGGAAGTATGGATGATATGGAAAGTATCTGCAAGTAACTGAAGAGAAGGCAGAGAAGCTGATGGCACAGAGGTTTTGACATCCTCAGTCATAATGGGTATGAAGAACACTATATGAAGAACACACCTGCAGTGAATGGATTACCAGTGTTGAGCGAATAGGAGAAGAAGACCATGTGAGATATGCATGAGAGAGGAACACAACCGATGAGAGTATTCCAAAAAGAAGTACACTGGAAGTCAGGGAGAGCGCTTCAGTTGGTCACACGGACATCTGTGAGACCAATCAACCAAGCTCCACAAGTGGAAAGACGATACATGATAAACTCATAGATGATCTAGCAGAAGTGTTGGTCGTACTTTCTGCGAAGAGAAGTCTGAAGCTTTACAAATCTAAATCAAAGAATTCAAGCAGCATGCTGTAAGAGAGCCTAGGACAACCTTATTGGTGTGTCTACAGGTCAGATCGAGGAGGAGAGTACAACTCCAAAGCTTTGGAAGACATTAGCTGTAAAGAGGAAGGATAAAGAGACAACTAACTGCTGCCACACACACAACAAAAATGGGATTGCAGAGAGGAAAACAGAACAGTCATTGAACGAATGACTAGATGTTATGGTTGATGGGAATCGTCAGATGCAAGAGTCTTTTGCGGCAGAAGCAGCTCACCAATATGCGTTCACATTACTCAACAGAATGTCACGAGCTCGAAGCACATAGAGGACAGCACACCAGAGGAGAAATGGAGTGGCCACAAACCATCAGTATATCTCATCTAAGAATTTTCGGATGTATTTGCGCTATGCAATGATTCCACTATGAGAGAAGAATCAAGTTGAGTGACAAGAGTTCTGTAAAGTGTTGTTCTGGTAGGGAGTGAGTAAAGATCAAGGCTTATCGGCTTACTAACAAACCAACAACAAGGAAAGGGATCATTAGCAAAGATGTAAGTTCGATGAAAAACATCGAATTGGAGTGAGGAAAGAGAGAGAATCACAGAAGAATGGTTATATCTGGAAAGCGATTGATAGCATGATATTCTGAAAATGAGGATGAAGATAATGAAAGACAACAAGAAGCAGAAGTATAATCCAGCAACAGAGTGAGAAAGAGAGAACTCACAAGAAGGGAGAGAGAAACGGATTGCGTGATGCTACAATCAGGGAAGCATCGAGCAGATCAACTCAAAGAGAGTCAGGAGGGAGACGCAAACCAACCTCCTGTTGGGATGATAAGATTACATATCTGAACATGTGTCTATTGTTGAAG
The DNA here is from genome assembly GCA_905132765.1 of Moricandia arvensis. Lineage (NCBI taxonomy): Eukaryota > Viridiplantae > Streptophyta > Magnoliopsida > Brassicales > Brassicaceae > Moricandia > Moricandia arvensis. The sequence goes on from CAJHQP010009820.1 coordinate 10,313, forward strand.
AAGACGATGAAGGGAGATTGCTATGTTCACTGCCTCAGATGATCCGGAAGCTTTGCAGAAGCAGTGAAGGAGAGAAAATGGCAGGAAAGCTATGGAAGCTGAGATATGGCTCTATTGAGGAAATGATACATGGGACGCTAGTGAAATTACCAGAGGAGCTAAGGGTTGATCTGTGCTGAATGATGTTTCAAACAAAGTTTAATGAAAGAGGAGAAGTAGACAAGTTCAAAGCAAGGACTGGTGGCTAAAGGATATCATCAGAGGTATGGCCCAATAATTGGATTTCCATGAGTGTTTGTTTGCACCTGTTTGCTAGATGGGGATAACATCAGAACTATACTAGCATGTGCTGCGCAAAGAGGGTTGGAGACTGTTTCATGTTAGATGTAAAGAGTGCATTTCTGCACGGTGAGCTAAGTGAAGATGTGTTTGTCTATGAACAACCAGAAGGGTTTGAAGCTCAAGCATGAACCACACACATGGGATCTACAACTAAAGAAGGCATTGTATGTCTAACAGGCGCCAAGAGCTGGTATAACCGCAATTTGAGGGTACTTTCAGAGAGAATTTTGCTTCGCCAAAGTGCTGACTTGCGAACAGCACCCTGTTTGTGAAAGGAGAAGAAGAAATTCTTGATAGATAAGCTGTGTATGTTGATAAAGATCTCACTCTATACTGGAATTCAGTCCACAGCTGCTTGATAGAGATTCAAAGGTCTATGATAGGAAGAGTTTGGCAATGACTGATCCTCGACCCAATGAGGTTCTTCTAGGGGTATTGAGGTGATTCAAGATCAAATGGAATATTATCAACCAACGAATATGCTGAAGACACCTTGAGAGAAGTTTGGTATGTGAAGAAGGCATTCGGCTGAAGATCCAATGGTTCCTGGTCACAAACATATCTAAGAGAGGAGCAGGAGCAAGATGTTTATCCAACATGTTTAAGCAGCTAATTGGGAGTTTGAGTATTTAACGTCTCTCCAAGACCTGACTTAACTTTCTCTGTACCATCGTTAGCAGATTCATTGGGAAGAAGTCCGAATGAGTTGCGCACATGCTTGCTGCAAAGGAGGATACTGAGATATATACAAGGGACAGTTAGTCGGTATTCATATAGAAGAGGTGGAGAGCAAATGGATTAGGATATGCAGATAGTCATTATGCAGAGTGATGATGGATAGACAGACGCAGTAACATCTGGTTACGTGTTCATGTTGAGTGAAGGAGCAGTGTCTTAGGCATCGAAAGAGAAACCAACAATTGTGACTTTGTCAACGACAGAAGACATGAGTTCGTGTCAGCTGCTTATGGTGCGTGTCCACGGTGTATGGTTAGGAACATCATTAGAAGAGGTTGGAGCTAGCAAGGAGAGAAGGGACATACACAGTTCATGTGACTAGATAGTTCAACTCAAGTTATCCAAGAAACCAGTTCTACATGGAAGAGCAACACATTTCATATCAGGGTACCATTTTCTTGCGAGGAGTTAGTCGAAATGAAGTATCATTGAAGCCTTGAGTATTGTTCACACAAGATACAACTCTCGGATATCATGACAAAGGCAGTAAACCTTGGACGTTTGAGAAATTGAGGAAGTTGATGGAGTTGGATGCTAGAATGTTTAAACTGGTTTAGAGAGACATCCAGGTTTAGGGAGAGGAATTGAGAATGAAAAGTCATAGTTTGTGAGTCATTTGAATTAGTCTTTGTTAGTTTCCTATATTTACAGTAGTCAATAAGTTGAGCTGATCAAGTCACTGCAGTTAGAGCTATTCTAGGACGTTAGTTCTGAGCATCTGTTCATGTAAGATCTATTTAGATCGTTGTCTATTCTGATATAAAGTAGCACTTCTAAAAACTGCAAACGTATTCTAAAACTTACAGAAACAACAAAACACAAACTCACATTAATATGAGTTAGTCTCATGATTATAATATATGTTTTTACTGATATTGCATGCAACCAAAATTATATATTCATATATATATATATATATATAGGAATATGCTTCTGAGAGATCAAATCTCCTAGAGGATGTTGTGTGATGACGATCATGTATTGAAAAAACGGTTGGTGTTCTTTGTGTGCGGAACTGAAACAAGCTTGCTGCCGAAAACCATGTTGTTGTTGTTGTTGTTATGTAGCTCGTACATATATCATGTTCTGCGACCGTTAATTCCCAGTTCTTGCGTCAAGAGTATCCGATAATCTTCACCATCATGTTGTTAGCTGCTGCATGCTAGTTTTCTTGTGCTCCAAGTAAGCAGAAATAATCTTCGCACGTTGTAAAAAACAGTTCTGAAGAAACGGATGGTTGGAAAAACATAGCACAGTTGGTGTTAATTGCTGCTGATGTAAGTAACATGTTCGCGCACAGGCCTCTGTTCATTCCAGTTTCTTGTGCCCCAAGTAACGTCGAGTCACTCTGATTCTGGTGTATTGTCAGTGAATGCGGAAGCGGAGCTAGAGATGGTGTCGAGACTTGGAGCTGCGGTAACGAACCGATTCCATGGTTTATATCAGATCCATTGAAACGCTGATTTGATGTTGTTGGAGATTGATTATCGCAGTATCATCTGTTCTTGGCCAGACATGTTAGTGTAATGAACCTTCCTCTGTCTCTGAGATTCAACAACTGCTCCAGCCTAGTGTTGCCGTTTGGGTTTCACTAAGCTCCAAGGACTGTATCAGTTCCGTGAGCTGCTCCACAGAGCAATTATCAAACCTCCGGATCCCAATCCGGATACTTGTTACTCGATCCAACTTTCACTTTCTTCTTGGAGTCTTTCTTATTAATCTTCTGAGAAACTGGTCAAGATCATCTTGGTCCTTTGCGCCGCTTCATATTGCTTAGCTGACTGTAACCTTCGAGCCATGTCTTTGACCATCTCTCTGTCTTTAGGCCATGTCTTAAGCTCTCCGTCTGATCCATAATAGATAACGCAGACTTCGATTCCACAGAGGAATCGAAAGCTCTTGAGCTTTCTTGAACACAGTCTCTTGTCTTTTGCTAAGCTTGTAGCTTTCAATGAAGAAGTTTTTGCAAGAGGTTTTGTCGAATTTGCGACGAAGACGAAGAAGAGAAGACATCGTTATGACTTTGATTGTGTCTGTGTAACTGGTGTATAGAATGAAAGAGTTGTGATTATTGTTTATTAATATGTTTCCCAATATATACAAGACCTAATTGGAGATTTTCTATTTTTCGTTACCCCTTCTGTCTCTTTCAGTCATTAATGTCGAAAGATCAATGATGATTTTTTTGTAAAGTTCGGTTTCCTTTTTAATATGATTTTCCATTTTTAATTAATTTCGATGCTAAATTATGTCTTTCGGCTACATAATTAGGAAAATCTTTTACACATACTACGTATTGTATAATGCTGTACATGCTAAAATACAACACAAAACGACTTAGTTGGAAACTTTGAGAATGACGCGTCATTGTTTAATTAGGTTATTTAACTACAAGTCCAATATAATATTTTTCTCTGTATATATCATTGTTTCTAAAAATCGATCTAACGACGACTAATTATCCTTTTTATCGGCTAATTGAACTCAAATGAGAGGATTTTTCTAGATTGATTTGTGAAGAAATCGATCTAATTGTTCAAAAAATTCGGTTTAGACATCCGTTTAAACCAATAATCTTATATAAAACGCATAAAAGCCGCATAACATTTTTTTGAACATTGGTATATGTATTGGAATTTTGCTAACATTATTTTGCCTTTCAACTGATGTATTTTTATACATTAAATAAAATAGTAACGTAAAATGTACTGTAGATACATGATGTATACGATGTGTTCATCATTTTTGTTAATCTAGGAAATAAAATATGTGATTTTATTTCCAATTAAAAAGAAACAAATATGGGGAAAAATAGTTGTACATCTGATATATTTACCTAATCTCACAGAAAAAATATAATGAAAATTCATTAATATGTATTTGTTTATATGTATCTAGCTCGTCACAAGTTATGGCCGGAAAGCGAGGATCTCCGGACGGCGGTGATGGCCGGCGGTGTAGGTACAAAAGACTCGTAGTCGGTCCAGTTTGATTTCTCCCCAGTGCCGCAACATGCTTTTCCCAATTACACAATTTATCGATGCAGATCTTGAATCTCTGGTCCTTTACTCTTATTTTCCAGTGACCGTCGGTGTAATTTGCAGCCTGCGGCTTGCCGGCGATCATATTCCAATTGAGCCTTTTGCTTGGATGGCAAGTAACAAAATTGGTGAAGCTCCTACAAAACATCATCACATATCCACTAACTTCAATTTTGGTATAACTAAAGAAAAGATGTTCTACATAAAGTTTTGGGGATTAGTGTGTTATTTAATAAAGAAAAAAATCTATTAAATGATATTTTCTGTGTTTTTATAATAAGGTAAATCTCTCAAATAAATATTTTTTAAAGTTTTTGTAAAAATAGACCTCAAAAGAAAAAAAACAAAATATACATTTTTATTTTTGAAATTTGAACTTCCTTTTATTTTATTTTTAATTTTAAGCTTCATCTTTAAAAACCTCATTCAATAGTTTAGAGTCTAAATTAGTTAACCTAAAAATTATAAATGTATATTTACACTTTTTAATAAAATATATTTTTGATCATTTTTCTCTTTAAAGTCTATTTTGTGACATTTTTTTAGTTCTATTTTATGGTATTTCTCTTTTATAATATAAGAAGTTTTAGTTAAAATACACAAAAATTAAAAAATATTACTTTCCAAAAGTATTATCTAATATATCAATTAGATTTATTTAAATCAACCTTAACAATCTGCATAATTTAAATTGATGACACACTATTCGATAAATGTAAAAACTGCATATAAATATAAAATAATTTATAGCATAAATGTAATGCTAGTCAAACGAAATTTGAGTAATATAATGACTGTTAGATGTCAAAATAATAAATGATATAAGGGTTGCCTTAATACCTAAAAATGATGTGGTGTTATGAGTAAATTAGGGTTTAAGACAAAGTTTCATCGTTTGATTTAGATGTATCGTACCTGTGGCATTGCGTCGTGGACCATCCACCATCGCCGGTGAGCAATATCCGTCGCGAACTCAACGAATATGTCGGAGTTGAAATTACAGTCATAGTCACGGTAACATAGCCAAGGCTTCATCCCCAGGTAATGAAGAACATAAAGAATAGGAGGCTCTGCCTCCAAACAACACTGTTTTCTTGCGTCTCACGTCATCTTCATCCCCAACCCAAAAATGCTTCAAAAAATTCATGTGTTTCGGGAATCCGATGCCACCACGTGAACACCTCGTTCAAGTAACCTTGATCTCCACCGTTGTACGACTCAATCTCGTTTATATGCTCCATCAAAAGCTGAAACGTGCAGTTACAAGGCTCGATCACCATAACTCCCGAGTTGAACAGAGTGCCATTGTTTCCTGTGGCTGAGATCTCAGGCGTGGAGAACAAGAAATCGATGTTTCTCAAGATCAAGAGATCTGCGTCGATGAAGATGAGTTTGTCGTAATCAGTGAGTTGCCATAGCCTGAACTTGCTGTAGTTCCACTCGTTGTAAGCATCTTTCTCTGCTTTAGGGTTTCGAATCCTCTGTATTGTCCTGATTTGCCAACCCGCGGCTTCGAGTCCGCTCCGGTGATAGCCGCTGATGTTTTCGTCGACTAGGATCACGAGGTCTCTCGTTGAGCCAGACTGTCTTATGCTCTGAGCTGCTGCGATGGCTCCGCAGACGTAAACGTGTGCAGAATGAAGGATTGTTGCGTAAGCTTCTCTTTTAGGGTTTCCTAAGCTCGGTCTCTCTGTAAAATCCGTTGGAAAAATAACAGAAACTTAGGCCAAATCTCTTAGACAGCATAGAAAAATTATGACAAAATAGTACACAAATGGACCAATTCCTAGAATAGCATTAATTGAAAAATAAATTGATTAAATTACTCTAAACTATTACCCTAACATACTTTTAAATATTACTCTAAATTCTAATAACTAAACATGAATTCAAATATATATATTTGAATGATTTAAACTTTTAATAAATGCTGCTTTAAGAATTTTGTGCTATTTTGGAATAGTAGCATGTTTTAGTGCTATTAGAGTATTTATCAACTTTCACAAATTAACTTAAGAGTAATTAATATAATAGAAAAATACCTATGATAACCCTAAAAAAAATATTTGTCACAATAATAGTTTTTAGTGAAAAAATGATTAAAATAAATTTATTAAAATGTGTAAATATACGTTTATATTCATATGGTTAATTAATCTAAATTTAGGGTTTAGATTAGTTTAAGTTGAAGTTTATAATTTTAAAAATATAAATAAATATTAAAAAAAAAGGGTTATTTTGATGTTTTTTTAGAGTTATTTTAATGACAAAAACTTAAAAATGAGTATTCGAGAGAATTGTCCAAATTAATATTCAAAACTAAAGAAGCAATTTAGAGATTCTATGTTTCACCTTTTATGCCGAGAGGAGAGAGAGTTCACAAGAACTATAGGAAGCTGAAGCTTGTCTCTCAAGGTATCAAGATTAGGTTTATACACCAAACATCGCCTCTCCTAGACACGAGATCCTTACACCGAAACAGATTAGGAATCGGGAAACATCTAGAGACAAACAACACGTGACCTCTGAAAAAACCTTTCGCCGAAGCAGCCACCGTTGCAGCCGCCATCTGGAGATGCAACCTCGCGATGTCTCTTGACCAGTTTCCTTCTTTCCGACAAGGAAGCTTCACAACGATCAGATCAAGTCTTCTTGTAGGTACTTTGATCTTTGGGAAGTTAGGACAAACAGGGACCTTCTTTTTCTTGCTCCTCATCGATCCACTCTGGGTAGAGTGCGTCCCAAGTCAAGTCCTTATCTGCGTGTTCCATATTCAGTTCAACAACGTTTTCCTCATCCTTGTTGTCTTTACTCTTGCCTACCTTCCTCCACCGTTGGATCTCATTCGAGTCAAAATTCAAGACACCGATCGTACGGCGTTCTTGGACGCTCTCAAGGGTTTTGGTTACATCGTTCCAACTTATCTCTAGGTCAGAGACGTATCTTGGATCTTGTCTTCTCCATATCCACCTAGTTTCCACATATGGTCGTATTAATATACAAAATACCTAACGCTATTTTACATAATGTTGATGAAAAGTGAAAATTAAGAAACCTACGTAGAAGAAGAGTAGGAAAGAGCGTGATGATAAGCTTCAGGAGAATAGATGATGGTGAAGAGAGTAGCCGATAAAAGGATAAAACAAGAGAACCTTCACGATCTGAAACATGCTGCAACAACAACTACTGTTTTTGTCTTGTGTCGGAAAATTGATGATATTAAAAGGTTTCACCATATCCGACCTGCCACCGCCTTTGATGTTTCTCCGGAACCTCCTTTTGCATATTGCTTCACTTGCTTTTAGAGGAGTTATTTCAACTAATGTTGAACACCTAATGGATAATAAGAGAGTAAGATGTGCTTACATGGAAGCGGAGAGGCGACGTCGAGGGTCTCCGGTTGCAGAGGTGGCAGCGGAAGCGGCGGGAGAGTTTGCCATATAAAACTTGGGGATTTAGACACTAGAATTTGACAAGAGGAGAGAGCAATATAGGTCACACATAACGTCTCTTTTAATCTTCTTATATCATATTTAGGTTCTTTCTATTTTTATTTTTGTTTTTGATTTACTTTAGTTTATCCTGATTTTTCTAAAATGTTTTGATAATACTAATTAAAAAGGTAGGTGTGCAAAAGATATATAGTCCAAGATGCGAGAAATGTTTATTTCAACATGAACTTTACGCGTCGTGTTTTTCTTTCACGGACTTTATATTAGTGCGTATTTCATCATGAACTTAAAAAAAATCAAAAATCCTATATGAACTCTCAAAATCGTGCCTATATATGTTGACCGTCAATGATGTTAATCAACCGTTATTTATCAAAACGATGTCGTTAACTCTGGCACAAATACATAACATTAAGCATCTTAACCACTAGACTAATATAATTTTATTGTATTGGCTACGTAAACATTAACATATAACATTTGTGATTTATCAAATAAATCTTTAATATTTTATTGTTTTAGTGTTTTCAAATAAATCTATAATTTTCATATATCAAATAAATTTTACGAATCCTTATTTTATAAATTTAAATTAATTACCATTGCTATAAATTTTATTTTATATTATTACTATGGACATAAAAACAAATATTAAATTTACAATATATTTTATTTTATTAATAATAAAAAAAAATTTACAGCAATAGTAATTAATTTAAATTTATAAAATAAGGATTCTTAAAATTTATTTAAAATATAAAAATTATATATTTATTTGAAAAGACTAAACAATAAAATAGTTAAGATATATTTGATAAATCACAAATGTATATATAAGTTAATGTTTGCATAACCAATACAATAAAATTACATTAGTCTAGTGGTTAAGATGCTTAGTGTTATGTATCTGTGCAAAGTTTGATTCCCGGAAGTTGCAGTTTTTTAATTTTTTAGAATTAGCCAAAACAACGTCGTTTTGATAAATAAACGGTTGACTACCATCATTGACGGTCAACATATATATATGCACAATTTTGAGAGTTATGAAATACGCACTAGTATAAAGTTCGTGAAGGAAAAAGCACGACGCGTAAATCCAAGATGCATTGTCACATTATTTTCGGTTTAAACTGTTAATGTGAATATTCTTTTTTAAACGTGATTTTCCATTGAGGATAATATTGCACGCTTTAGTTGAAAGTCCATTCTCAGTCTGTAACTTTCTTAGGATTGATATATGTCCACCAAACTTTAATCATTTCTTTGTAAAGAAAACCATAATTTATTTTCAAAATTATAATGGTCCTTTAAGAAATATAGCCTTTTTAAAGTAAACTTAAAATACATCAAGGCATATATCTCTCACTTGATTAAGCAAAAAAAAATCTCAAAGTTGAGTCGTTGGTTCTTTTATTTGACGACGTTCAGCCATTAATTATATTTGACTATTGGTGTAGGCGTGCATTCATGATTAGTTTAATAATAAATTAAACAATTGTTTAGATTGAAACTTTTCTTGTTTTGGGTATACTAAAACATAACCAATCCCTTAAACTAATGACGTTTATTTTAATAACAAAGCAAACCGTTGCCACTAACAACAAAGATTGATAATACTAAAAATATACATAACGTAATTTATCAAACCTTGGTGCAAAAGGTAAGGCTGAAGGCTGGGAAGATAAGGCAACACACAAGGACAGGCTAGCCATCAATATACATTGATACCATGGTTGCAAGGTTCAGATGTCCGTTCAGAAACTGCTTCACCCGAAACTTCTTAGTCTTTGGAATTTGCTATTGATATTCATGATATATGTATCCAGTATATACTAATTCTTGATTTTGTGTCTTTACTAACTGAGATTTGTGTATTAAAACAACTACCACTTAATGAGCATTACTCTCATATTATATTCTAGACAAGCCTTGTGAATTATCTTAGATGAGAAGGAAAATTTATAATTTTCAGAACTTGGTCGGCGTTGGCGAACAGAAAATAACGTATAATAAGATGAACTCACTAGATTCATTTATGAAGTAATATTTTTTGTCTGTGGGTAGACTGTCACGTCTTTTCTTTCGAGATGATACATTGACGCCATTTGATCTATAAATTAAGTTAACTACTAAACAGACTTATAATATAGTCGCTTATGTAAAACATGTCTAAACGGCCACTAATTCAAGATCAGAATAAAAGTTATGAGAATTTACTCTTTCCGTTTCAAATTATATGATGTTTTAAAAAGTTTATGTTATTTTAAAATATAAGATGTTTTAAAATTTTAAGGTATTTTTTAAAGTTTTAAGGTTAACTTTAACTTTATTAAAAGTTGTTCAACTAATAAAATTTTATAGTTTTTTTTATAACTGGTTGAATAATTTTAAAATTATATATTTAAAAATATTTTTTAGAAAAATGTAAATTTTTTTACTTTTTAGTAGTAAGCTAAACATGCATGTATTATTGAAACGAATGGAGTATATCACAACGAACAAGTATATGATCTAAAATATACTAGTGAAATAATAGGTAAAACCTGAAAACATATGAGATTAAATAGTTTTTTTTTTTTTTTGAATGAAGAGATTAAATAGTTTAAATTTGTTAACTTCTAATTAACACTTGGAAAGACAAAGATAGGGAAGCACATGTGTCGATCAGAGGACTGAAAGAATAGCTGAACACATACCAGAAGGTGAGGACTTGAAAGTTCAAAAAAAAAAATGCTTTTGATGATAGGTGCTTGCACCCATCGCTACGTATCGATTCAAGATATTGTTAAATAATAGTACCATTTTTATTCGAATATCTAATATAAGTATCTAATCACAAAAAATGATGTTTCTTCAGTTGTGTTCGTACTGTATTAATATTTACGCACATACACATACATATACGTATTGTTAGGATGCACGTGTTGTTGACTAGTGACATTGTATTGAAGCAAGCGAAGCAAAGCAAAGCAAATATATTTCGATATGCTGTACATCTTTCCTTTC
>CAJHQP010009821.1:0-12500 GCA_905132765.1 Moricandia arvensis
TCCATATATCCCTTACTAGTGGTAGAAATCTTTCTATAGTAGCTTAGATTTTGAAACATGATTCGTCTATTTGAATTGAGTCTGTTTGAGTTATGTTTGGTAGTTAGTTTCATTCATTGTAAACCGGATCGAGGTGTCTAGAGGATACAACTTTGATTGGATTTTATGATGCTAATTGATGATATATACATATATATATATATATATATATATATATATATATATATATATATATATATAAAGTAGGGACTATGTGGTGGGCGAGGGTTAGGGATGCTTGAGCTATCGTCGCAGATATAGTGGGCAGAGGTTCAGAGACGTCTAGACTATCGACACAGCTTGTGTGGTCCATGGTGCAGAGACGTTTGCATTCGACGCAGATGTGGTGGGCGGGTGTACAAAGACAGACTGTACTAGCGACGCAGAGTATGTATATAATTATAAGGAAATGTGGGATGTATGGACTAGGTATATGCTATCATCCCATTGTTTGTCTGTGTAATGTTTTACGCGTTGTGTTTGTTCATGTTAGAGCTAAACTTCCATAATGGGAGTTCTATTTACTTAGTTAGTGGTTTGTGTGTCTAGTATCACATACTTCACTAAGTGACTCCTCTATTACTCACCTCTTTTACTTTTCCCTTTTCAAGTGAGACCGACGATCAGGAGTGATCATTTTAGGCTTATACTTTGGGGCGTTCTTTCCTTCTTCTTTTTTTCTCGACTTATGGATTTATGCTATTATCGATATATTCAAGTGTTTATTTTATTTTTGGATTTATGGTGTTGAAGCTGACGTTTGAGAATTAATAATAAAGTTTTCAAACATTGTTATTTATTTTATTATTAATGCGGATTTTACAAAAAAAAATTGATAAATTTGTTCATATAATAGCTTTTAGTTAGATAATGATTAGATAATTTAGGGTTATAATGATGATCTTTAGAAATTATCATTACTTATTTTGTGATGTGATTGAAAGATATATATAGATATCCATATTAACAATTTTCAATCTATATCAACTTGTGTAAAATCAAAAATTTGAAAGTTTCTATCAAAATTCTAATATACTTTTTAGAAAACATTAATTTCATAAATTAGATTGTTTTGATTTGCAATATCAATTAATTATGCGTTAACCTATATTAAAATATCAAATATCCCTATCTCTATGTACATATTTAAGTTGATTGACATGATACTCAAGATTTTAAATTTCCGTAATTTAATTGGCTTGATTCTAATAAAATACATAATTTTTATTGCTTGGATGACTTGATACTCCACATATAGTGTAGATATTTTCTCAAATCTTTAATTCAAATTGAATCAATATTATATAACAACGATTTACATATGAATACACATTTTAGAGTATATATATTTAATTTCGTAAACAAACTCGCACTTCCAAGTGCGGTCAAAATTTAGTTAGAGTACTTCAAATTATAGTAAATAATTTCATATTATATACATATATATACACCATTTTAATTTTATTTTTGAAAATTAAATAAAAATAATATTTCAGATTTAAAATTGTGTAACTGAACTTATCAAAACCTGTTGCAATCAATCTGAATCCAAACCCAAAATATTATCGGGTCCTATATGGTTATAGTTTCTCTGTACCTGATTTACCCGGAACATAACCAATCTTACCCGCAACCGACCCAAATACCCAAACTATTTTTCCAAAATCTCTGTACGGGCATTTAGACCAAAATCCTTTGAACTTAACCTGTAACCATCTTACCAAGACCGACACACCACTGCAGAAACATGAGAACCACCTTTACAGCAACCTGTCTAACAGATCTAACCTTGAACACTTTGCTTGTTCATTCATCCTGTTAAAAAAAAAAAACACTTCTTCAGGTTTCAAATCCCCATTAACCATCAAAGAGAATATATGCATTTAGAGATCAAATCACATGTAACTAGTACCTGACATTCGGGAGTTTCCTTAAAAACAATAAAAAGGGACTCCTAGAGAATCAGATCATCAAAGAATCATAAGAAAAGTACAAAAACGAAAATGCATTCTTCACAGAGTTCCGAATAACACACGCAAACTCAGAGGAGTATATGTCGGGGGACGGAGAAGGGCTAGCCGTTTATCGCCGGTTTCTAAATCTAATTGAACCCCAAACAGAGGCGGTCCTGAGATTGGGGGGACCTTAAACAATTTAGTAAGAGTTTAAAAAAAAATTTTTTTTTACAAATTTGAGGGCCTTTTTCTACGTAAAATTTTTGAAAATTTTTGGGGGCCCTAGGCGAATGTTTCATTTCGCTGTGCCGATGGCCGCCCCCGACCCCAAAATATATTGGTTTTTTGCAATTGATTTTTTTTTTGTGTGTTTTATTTGGGATGTTATAGCTGTTTTTTCTCTACATTTAACTATTTACTGAAATAAAGTGTAACGCCTAGCATAATTATTAATTACCATGATTTTTTGACAATTATTAATTATAATGATTATTTTTTTTATATAGAAATAACCAAAAGAGCAATTTTCTTTAATAGTTTTTTCCTAATTCCTTTACGTAGATAGATCTTACATCATATTTTTAAACACACTGAAACATTAAGGGGAAGAAAAATGAAAAACATGAGAAAGATCATTCATTTATCTATACTAGTTATCTTCCATCTTCTTGTCTTCTTCTCTTTACGTTCTTTTTTCATCTGAACACGAAGTAAAGAAACACCATCAGCAAACACGTCGCAACAAAGACACCACACATTTGCAGTAGACGAAGCACCAGTTTGATCAGCCGCATCAGGATGGCCATCCATACGTACTGCACTACATAGCTTAACCAGTAAATTACAGCCACCATAAGAACTAAGAAAAATAGAACTTTCCACATCTCTCTCTAAACTTTGATCCGAATTTTTTTCTCTGTTCCACCGAAGACACATACAATGCAAATATATATCTAAACCTTGAGTAGGTGACCAGTGTTTAATACAACTGAATTTTCACACAAAATAAGAAATTGGGGTCTCCAAGTTTCCAAAGTGGTTTTAGCGTCTGCTTTTATTTTCATACCATTTTCTATATAATTCAGTGATAGACTCACAGAGTGTACTTTCCTTATTTAACTACTGAAGTCTGAACATGCTTTATGGCATGCATATCTCTATCCCTCTCCTTTTCGGTTCTACATTTCGGGCCAGTTCTACATTATGCATTTGGTATTATGGACGAACAAACCCACCATATATATATAATTAGGGAAAGGGCATTTACCTCCATCATTATGGCTAATGTGGTGACATCCCCCCCCCAATATATATAATTGCATCCTACAAAACTGTATTAGAAAGTTTTTTTTAACATCAACTATATTAGAAAGTTTTTTTTTTAACATCAACTATATTAGAAAGTTAACATGTAACATAACTGTACTTGAATAGTTGGAACCTGTAATTGATTATATTTTACTTTTTTTTTTTTAAGTTATATTTTGTTCAAATTCCAATTTGAATGGTTGTGTTCATTAAACTAGATCATCAAAAATACAGTTCCAAAAATTTTATGTGATATATATATGTGTTTAGTTATATAATTCATTTGCTTCACATAATTTTAACATTTTTATACTAACCAACCATAAAAGTATAAGTAGTTGATGAAACAATTAGATGTTATGTGTTCAAAAAAATATTGTCGGATAACTTTATATGTATAGCTCTTGCATCAATATGATCAGATAGACAGAATAAGTGCTCCTCCATCCTCTTGAAATGAAACAATACCAAAGCCTATGAGCATTGTGGAGGTACAATTTTGGAGCAGATAGACGGAAATAACCCTAAACAGATGAACTGTGCAATAAAACAGAGTGGAATGCTAAGTTATTTTCTCTATAAGCACATAAACGTACTTGAGCAAGATCATTATTTAGAACATTGATTCCATTTTAAAAGCAGCAGAATTAGTTATAAAAAAATTATCCAACAACTTTACTTATAACTAAACACCTCAACAATTGAGTAATCTTGTTCACACAATCACACCAAGTAGGTAATTCTTATGCCTAACCTCTTTCTTTTTCTTTGTCTTCTCCTTTTAATTTCGTAACTCAATTTGAATTAAAATTGGTACATATTTTAGAACAAGAGACGAATTTTACACTGATTCCTTAGTTGAAGCAACCAAACCATTCCGCAAAATTGATATATCTTTTTTGTCTTGGGTGTAATTAATATACCATGAGTTCTTTATATACTTAACATACTATATTTGGTAATATTCCTTTTGTGAGAGAGACATTTTAGTTGACATGTGGAAAATCGTATATAGGTGGGGCGGACGAATTCTTGTTTTTTTTTTTGAGCATCTTAATTAACTGCATCTAAAGGGTTTCGAAAGTATATAAAAAAGGGACTAATAGCTTCCAATGATTATTGAAAACCAAAGCGAAGAAAAGACAGAAGCTGCTTAGTTGCAAAAGTAAACTATTTCTTTTTTACATAGAAATCTTCCATGTCTGAAAAGACTGCTTCTTTCGAGCGATGGTGGTGTCTTTTGTTGAAATCTTAAGAGATCAGGAGGATGTTGTCAATGTTGTGTCGTCTCTACATACTTGGTGACTTTCTCAGTGTTTCACGAAGATAACTCATATACTGCAACCATATATCAAAACCTTGAGTAGGTGACCAGTGTTTAATACTAATGAAGATTCACACAAAATAAGAAGGTCTCCAAGTTTCCAAAGAGTTTTTAGTAACTGCTTAACTCATTGACATATAGACTCAAAGATATTTTTCTCAATTAACTACTGTGGACTGTAGATGCTTTATGGCATGCATATCTCTATCCCTCTCCTTTTCGGTTCTACCTTTCGGGCCAGTTCTACATTATACATTTGGTATTATGGATGAATAAACCTACCAACTATAAAATTCAGGGAAATGGCATTTACATCCATCATTATGGCTAATTTAATGCCACCCCTCCCATATATATAACTGCATCCTAGAAAACTGTATTAGAATTTTTTTTTTTTTGCTCAAAACTGTATTAGAAATTTAAAATGTAATATAACTGTATTTTAATAACTGAAACTTGTAATTAGCTATATTTTACTCTAAACTAAATTTGAAGGGTTGTATTCATTCAATTAGATAATTTAAAATGCAGTTACTATATTTTTATATGATTTATGTGCGTGTTAAATTATATTAATCATTTGCTGCAGTTGGTAATGTTAACATTTATATGCTAATTGTTAGAGATAAATTTGGTACAAGTGATTCACGCTCAACTCTAAGTAATGATAGGAAACATGAAATAACTATCCTGCTCATCACACTGCTTGAACATGATTTAATACATCCGTCTCAATAAAGTTCCAATAGAAACATGCTAAATTGACAAAGATTACAAGATCATCGGCGAAGTCCAGCTATTCCAGTCCAAAACGTTGCCTCGCAACTCAAGGCAGTGAGTTCCGAGTCTAACAAATAAACAACCAAGACTATGCTACTTTGTGGTCAAGCGGTTACACAATAGGCCAAGATCTCTGGAGCAAGGCATGCCATGTGTGCCTTAGATACGCAGAGTAGTTGGAGCGAGCCGAGTAGTATAAAAGACAAACAAAGACCATCATTTGATATACGCTTTGGGACTTGCTCTTTTGAAACCTAGCATACTCTCTTTGAGCTCTATTTATCTTGTGCTTGTTCTTTGTATTCATCATTTTCATTGTCAATAATGTTAATCCAATTAGAGTAAGCTATCTTAGAGATTTACTCACAAAGATCATTTTCCACAGTTTTCCAAAACGTTACTCTACTCACTTTAAAATTTTGCGGGTTTTAGCTCCTATAATTTAGTACCTTCTGTGGGGAGGTGATAGAAAGCTATCTCTTACTTAACATCTTGATCATAGATCAGCCAGATCAAAATGGATCCCAGAACCAGTGAATCCAACCGCAACGACACAACAATCTGAGCCGACAAACACTCCAACTTAGCAAAGCACCATCACCATTAGGGGACCGAGCCGCACCCCCATCAATGACGGATATCAGATATCCACTTCCGAGAACTCTCTAATCGTCAGTGAGTTGAATCTCCTTGTACTCCATTCGGTAAGCGTTCCTACTGACCGGTCCATCTCATGGGTATGGAACCAAAACAACGGTTTGTCCACTTCTAGAGCTAAATAGAGACAACAACCGATCTATCCGCTCTCGTTGGCGACGAATGATCTAGAAAAGATCTGATGGATGCTCATCACACTCGTGGATCAAGCACACCAGAACAAACAAGATTCTGAAACCAACGAGGGTCGCCGTGAGAGGAAGAAACTCTATTAGGCACCTCTGAAAATCAAACACAAAAAATTGGAATAATCAATGGAGCTAGTTGGTTAAGCCAGAAGCTGGAACCAAGAGATCGGCATCCTGCTCTAACCTAAAATTTCTTGCTCCTTGATTAATTATCCCCAACATTTAGTATTACGATCACCCACTTCAAGCCATTCCTCATAACATTTCTGCCCCCAAAAATAGTTCTTCCTCTCTAAGTTCCAACACTAGTTATTGTTTCAGTCCCTGCATCAAACGAAAGGAGGAAGAGACTTTAGCAACTGCCTTCTCAAGAGAAGCCCCGAGATGGACGATTTTTTTCTTTGGAACTAAGTCTGCATGCTTCCTCAACTCCATTATTTTATGCCAGCAAATTTTAATATGATCCATTGTACATGTCTGCATATCACTATTACCTTCCCAACTATGTCTTTCCAAGTCCTCAAAACCATCCCTTAAAAGCATTTTTGTCAAAAATATCTTTCCATGCTTGGATCGTCCCTTTCCAGAGTCAAACAGATCTGAATGGGCATGTGATTCAATGCCCACAACTCCAAACATTCCATCCTTGATCTAGGAACAATGAGAGCCATGTCTCTGCAATTCCAGACACTTGACTCCTCCCTAACATATCAACCACACTTCTCCTCATAAGATAGTAGCTCACTAAAATCACTAGCCAAAATTAACACTTCATCTCTTACCATACCAATGTTAACCAAACGATCCCACACATCTTGCCTCCTTGCTTTAACTGGATTACCATACACACATGTTAAGAAAGGGATTTTGATTCCAATAATACTTTCAGGTCAAGGATCATTGTCACTAGATAGCATAACCACTTGGTAATTATTTTTCCAAATAACTGCTGAGCCACAACTTAAATCAACCAGTTCCACCACAATCACATGATCGTAACCAAGACTCCTCTTCAAACCATTAATATTATCAAAATTTTGTTTTGTTACCATCAGGAACAAAAATTTTGGGAAATATTTTTGACGCTAACCCCAATTTTTTTTTAATTATCTCAGTGCTTTCAGCTTGTTGACAGTTTAATACAAAATGCTCATTTGGGAGACAGCGGCTTCAATACGAAAGCCACCAAAGGTACTGAGATTTTGGAAGTTTTGTACTGATGATGACAATGGGAACACAAATTTTCTTTTCATCCATGGAGTAGTCATAAGAGAAGAAGGAAACCCTTGAACCAAGGAAACATAGGAAGGATTTTCCATTGCCTTTCTTTTCTAAGACAGTTGTGGCCTCCTTTGTGCCTTGCTCAAATTCTGATTCCCGGAAACTCACCCATTCGAATAAAGGCCTAATTAAAAACCTGTAGAAACCAGAGTAGGATTAGAGCATGCAGAGACATGTGCAAGCAAAGATTCAGATTCTCCTTGATATAAGACTCAGTGAGCCATAGAACGATTGGTGGAATAAAACACACGAGTTGGCTTGAACGCTCTCTACCATGCCCAGTCGATGGTTGGTGCATTAATACTCGTTCGGATGAGCTAGACAAATGGTATGGATTTGAACATGTTGGCTATAACGCTCTCCATTGTTGGATTGGTTGATGATGATGCTGATTTATCAAAGAACACCACAAGGAGATGATTAATCCTTGATATATTTCAAGACTCTTCCTCAATTGAACAAGAAAGAAGAAATCGGTGGGTGGTTTTCGTAGGGGAAAACTGATTCATATATTGATATCGAGTAAAACATTGTGTTACAATGGCTGCATGTGGACCTTTATTAACAGCTTGTCAGCCTTGACCTAATGGTCGACTCAAAGCAAAAAAAAAACACTCAAAACGACATGACTTAGTGTAAAAACAGAAAAAGGAAAGTAACATTGCTCGATTTAAGACCAAATAAAAAAATGCATACAATAAAAGAAAACACGGCCTAAAAAGTATTGGCCTCAAACCTTGGTTTCTTCTGGGATTGACAAAATCTAGGAACCACTAGACTGGTCCATCTTACATTCACAAATCGTAAACAATGAAAATACCTTCTTTAGTCGATTGTCAGTCCACTTTCATATAAGGTTCCTTTAGGCGTGTCATGTTCCGTTCTTTGGGGAGCGCTTAACTTGGTCTTCATCTTTAGATTTTTTTCAGAGACTGAGTCTTATTTATCTTCATTGTCCTTCATTCTTGACTCCATTTCTTGGTTGATTTTCTTCTTATCGACTCTGAGGTCGACCCAAGACTTGTCTTGAAGGTGGTTCACATCAGTTCATGCCAAACAAGTTATCTTGCCTTGGTTTGTCGGTTTGGGTGATGAATGATGTTGATTTGTGCAAAAGATTTGGTTATATCTCCATTTGGTTTCGTCGGTCCATTGTTTGGCTCATCTATCACCCAATGATGATTATTTGTATTTTTGGTTGTCCATAATTCATCTCTCGTCTAGTTAGCCAATGGGTTTTACATTAGATTATTTTATCCATGAGGTTTTAGATCACTAATGTCAAACATTACACTGGTCTATGAACCTTCGAACGGGTTATGGGTTCTTCCTTGACCACTAGTACGATTGGTTGGTCATGGTTAGATTGATGACTTCATCATTCCCTCCCTTTCAAAAGGTTTTGTCCTCAAAACAGGATCATCTGCAAGGAAAGGGGACAAATCGGCAACATTAAATGTATGTGATATGTTACACTCACCTGGTAGGTCTAGTATGAAGGAATTATTGGGGATAATTTATCCCATAAGTCATTTCTCTTGCCTTCTTCTCTTGCCCAGACGAGTTTCGGCCCCTGCCTCCAATTAAAATGGAAAACTTCTACAAAAGGGAGATCATTCCATATTTTAGAATATAGAAAGATCTAGCCTAATTATCGACTAACAACCACCTATAAAAGGGGACCCCAAACCCTAGAACAAGGGATCGACTATTCAAGAATTCGAATATAGAGCATGCGACTAGAACTAGGGTTACTAGACCTAAAAGTTGTAGTTTCAGTTCTAAAGATTTAAAATAAACTACATTTGATCCTTGAATCTTGTCTCTTTACTTCTTACTTCATGTTTATGTAGTAGCACAAATATTCTGCACAGATTTACCCTAACATTTTGTGATAGAAGAAGTGGGATAACTAGGTCCACAGGACGATGACGGAAAGTGAGCATAACGAGCAAACTTCAGCCACCCGACTGAAATTGAGTTACAATCCCAATGTAGGACTATTGCAAGAGCTCTTTGTTATCAACCATACACTAATGTGGATTTGATTGTCAAACTCTGTGATCTTTTGGAGGCTGATTTGGGAAGGTGGAACATGAGACACCTCCAACAACTTATCTCAGGATATCCCTCGTATTCTTCAATCAAAGTGGAGAGAGCTAGACTTGATGCAACAAGCTGGGGTTTCTCAAGGAATGGTCTCTATAATACTAAGAGCGGCTACAAACTTCAGAAAAGTATGGGTGATGATCTCTCCCCTCAGCCTACCTCACTTCCTGCCCTCGAGAAACAACTTTGGATTGACTCATGGAAAACAAAAAAAATATCATACATTTTTCTTTGGCGTACTATATCGGGAGCTCTTGAAATCAAGCAACAACATTTGACAGGGGGTACTCACCTGAACCCACATGCCCTATGTTTTGTCAAGAACCGGAGACCATTTGTCATATGCTCTTCCAATGTTTGGTGGCAAGAGAAGTTTGGGAACCCTCTAACATTCCTCTGCCTTTTGTGGGTTTCTCCTCATCATCAACCTTCTTGAACATCCATTATCTATTGGACTGCAGTAAGAAACTCTCATTGGATCTTAAGATTCGTCTTGCTTTCCCTTTGCCAGTGTACCATATATGGAAGACATAAATCTGTTCTTTTTAGCGAAAGAGGAACCATCTTGATATAACTTTTGAAAAGCTATGGAGGAGGATGCATTATGGCTCAACCTGCACCCTTTTATCTCGGCTAGGCCTGGGCGTTCAGTATACCATTTGGATTCGGTTCGGGTTTAATTGGATTTCGGTTTTTTGGGCTCTAGCTTAGAAGTCCCATTTGGTTTTTATGTATTTTCACTACGGTTTCGGTTCGGAACACGTCGAACCCGGGTTGGTTCGGTTGAGATAAACAATATCCATGAAATTCCAATGCCTAAATGAATCCGGTTCGATTTTGATATTCTTATAACCAAAATAATCAAAGTAGACCAATTAAAACTGAAAATAAATCAAATACCTAAAAACCCGAAATTAAACAACCATCAGTTTTCACACACCAAACTTAAAAAACGAATCAAAGGCATAAGAAAGTATTAAACAAAGAGAAAACAACTTCAAAGTGTTCAAATTCCAAACATAAACACACAATTTTGTAGAACTCTTCTCTTACTCCAAGTCTGTTGCATCTCCAATCTCTGCAAAATAAAAATTCAAAGGAAGTTAAGAGGATGTAAGAGACTCTTACTAAGAGTGATCGAATGTTATAATTACTAAGTGTGATTATAGTTACCTCTTTCGAGTTTGTCTCCTCAAGATCGACAAGAATTTGTGCATATGAAGGCAGCCTTGAGTCCATCTTTAGGTCTTGTCTCATCCACTGTTCTGAACACATTAAAACCTCAACCATATAATGAGTTAGACAAATCCAATGAGGTTCTAGCATCCTGCCACTAGTACTAAAAGCACTCTCCAAAGCAACTGATGATATTTGCATAGCTAAAACATCCCGAACAATTTCTGATAGCACTGGAAACCTGACTGCATTCGTCCTCCACCATGACAGAAAATCATAGTCCACTCGAATCATCAGATCCGGGTTTTTCCACACTCTCTCTGAGGTAAGTTTCTAACTCATCCCTTTTCTCTCTAACCCCGATCTCGTTCAGCTTCTGTTTGTACCTAACATCAATCCGCTTGTAACCAACAAAATCATCAACTATCTCCATTCTTTCAATAGACTGCTCTCTATAAGAGTGTGATGTGTTTGTAGGCTGAGATGATTGGTCATTTGGATCAAAACCACTTCCATATCTTGCACTGTATTCCTTAAACAAGCTTCTCAAGACTCCTTTCAGTGGTAACTATCTCACCATAACACTGTACGCATTAAGAGAAGTTGAAGCTAATACCACCAAGGTTGAGTTCAAAAAGATCACAAGAAACCGACACAATTTCTCAATTGCATTCCAATCACTATGCAGAGAAGAACCAATCCTTTTAGAACCATTCTCTACCTCACATAAATAGTCGTTGTACAGCTTGTATTCTGCCTCCATCTTCTCAAATGCCACCTTGAACTTCTGAGCTATAGTCAACATCATATATGTTGAGTTCCACCTTGTCTTAACATCCAAAGGCATGGTTGCCTAGTTATCCCACCCGAGTCAACCTTAAGCTCAAAAGACTTCAACCTATTTGTATGTGATCTAACATACGATATAGCATTCTTGTTAGAAGCCACATTCTGGTCTATTTCTGCCATTCCGTCCTTCACAATCAGGTTTATTATATGGGCACTACATCTCACATGCAAGAACTCACCATCTAATACTAGAGACTGATTAAAAACTAATGAAAAAGCATTCTGGAACTTCTTTAATGTTAAATTATTGGCAGTTGCATTGTCAACGGTTACACATAAGACCCTCTCAATTCCCCATTCAGCCAAGCAATCTAATAAAATAGATGCTATAGTCTGACCTTTGTGATGTGTGATGTGTTTGAATCCTATGATCAACTTCTTCAGTCGCCACAAAGGATCAATATAATGAACCGTTATGACCATGTTACTAGCACCTACAAAACATAAATCATAAAGAATGTGAGTAACCTGTAATGTACACTCGTTGTTTGTTATTAAATGTAGAAACTTGTAAATCAAGTATGTATATGTTGTTTGGGAAACCCAAATATCTGTAGTGAATGACACACATTTTTTGTTGCATGAGAACCATCTCTTCAGATCTTCTTTCTTCTCCACATACGTCTTCACGATGTCTTTAGTTAAAGTCCTTCTTGAATGAGGAATGAATCCTAGCTTTCCCTACAAACATATAAAACATAAACATAATTGAAACTAATAATAACCAACAATTAAAGAAATATGAATAAAACTTAAGAACAACAAACTTTTTTACAGAAATGCTTCCATGCCATACTATCGACAAAAGCTAACGGCAATTGTGCCAACACAACC
>CAJHQP010009821.1:17500-20881 GCA_905132765.1 Moricandia arvensis
AGCGCATGAAGATGATAGAAAAAAGGATGATGTAGAACCAATAAGACATGTTGCTCTAATCTTTCTCTGTCGATATGTATCAAATACATGAATAGTTTATTTTTAATAATATTTGATTTGGATAATGATTTATTTACAAGTTGTATTAGTTATACTAGTTGTACTATTTTTGAAAAAAAAAGCATCTTCATCTTTTTGTTCTCGAGGCGAAAAAGGTAGATGAGGAGCTAAAAAGGTATGCAACCATGGTTCTAAAAACACGAATCACTTGAAAGAGAAGAAGGAGCGTCTGCGATGAGTAAGAGTGACTCACCGGCGATGAACAAAAAAAAGACTTTACTGTGAAGAAGAGAGATGTCGCAACGAAGAAGAAAGATGCAGTGAATAAGAAGAGAGATGCGGCAAACAAGAGTGAAGTGTGACGAAGAAGAGGAAGCTCGGCAGTGGTGTTCACTAGTTTTTGAGATGTACCGGTTTGTACGTAAGTTGTACTAGTTCTCGTGTCGTACATGTTTTTACACAGTTGTACTAGTTTATTAGTTGTACCGGTTTATACATAGTTGTACTAGTTTTTGAGTTGTACTGGTTTGTACATAGTTGTACTTTGACAATGAAATAAAAAAAACTAGTTGTACCACATAAAATTTCAACTTAACTCAGTTGTTCTACTTTTTTTATGTGTACATGCATTTGCCCCAATACAATGAAAACACTAATTTTGTTTAAATACACTTGATGTATGTTTTTCAAAAATTATGTGGACAAAGAAGTTAACAAACCTTAAAAGTATAAGGTAGATCATGTAAAATATGTGATTGTGTTATAATTTTCAATTCTTTAAAAAAAAATAGATTAAAAGAAACTTTTTGAGTACATACCAATTGGGATATCTGATTGTTTTTCTTATATGAAATACCAAATTAATTCTGTTAATTTTTTATATGTTAAAGTTATACCAGTTGTACTAGTAATACTCATCTGATATATAATAAAAATTATATCAATTGTTTATATATCTAGTTTTAGGGATTGTACCAATATTTTCACATCATAACTTTGTAAAAATATGTTCGATGATTATTTATCATAATAATATGACTAATATAGTTAATAGACCTAAAAATATAAAATATATAATGTAAATTAAAATTGTAATGTAATAATTTAATAAAAACTGAAAAACCTCAAAAAATGAAATTTTGTCATCATATACCAATTAGAATATTTACTTGTTTATTTTATGTGTAAATTATAACATTTATATACTAGTTTTACAATTTTTAATATGTTTAGTTGCACGAGTTATACTAGTTGTACTCAGTCGAATGAGAGAATAGGATAAGAAAAGTTTTGTGGCTCTCAATGGTTGAAATTAAAAAATAGAAAAAAAGAAGGAGAGAGAATGAGAGAGATGTGAAATCGTGTGGCAAATATTAAAACATAAGTATAATGATTCAATGACTCATGTTACTCATTCATTAAGGGTAAAAGCATAATTTTCTTTTCTTTGGTCTATGTAGATTTTTTTGGTTGTTGTAGATTGTTTTTTCACCATTTGTCCCATTTTAGATTTAAGTCCCATGGATTCTCATTTTAAAATAAATAAAATTAATTAAAAAATAAGAGAAATTCTTTTTATTTATTTTTTGTGAAACTCCCAAAAAATCTCCTAGATATTATTTGAGAGATGATTTTTCATATATCATCACAACATTGATTTGAAATAAAAAATGATGACATAGCTTAGTATAAATTATGACATGACTCTCATTTTTTATGACATGTACAACTTCATTTATGAAGTTTACATTTTTGGTCTAATTCTTAAAACTCAAGAATAACTCATGTGTATTACATTTTTGTTACGATTCTTAAAACACAAATTTAAAATTTAATTAATAACATAACTATAAATATAAAAAAGTTTTGCATCAACTTTAGAATATTTTTTTGAAAAAATAGATAATTATACTTCTATCATAAATAATTAAATTTTTTAGTTTCACTTTAACTTCACATAAAAAAACTAATCATGTTTTCAGATTATTAATAGTTTGGTATAATTGCCATAAAATAATTCATTCAGTGAATGTTATTTGATTCACTGAATAATTAGTAAATTATTTTTATTATGTAAATGTATTTTAACTAAAATAAATTAATAACTTAATTTTATTTATAATAAAATTTAACTAATCTTAATATAAATTTAGTTTTGTGAAACCAAATAATATTAGAAAATCATTATTTTATTTTTCAAACTGAACAAAAAGAAACTCTAAAAATATCATTAAAATATATTAAATTTTAAATTTGATTAATAACTATAGTTTTTAAAATAAATTCATAGTTGAATGACTATTAAAGAAATAAAATAATTTAGTAAATAAAACATGAATATTTATATTTTTTACAGATTCACTCCATTTCAACCATTGATAATGCTCTTAGATCATCCATTCCATTTTAAAAGTTGTAAAATAAGAGAAAAAGCATGTGCTAAAAAAGAGAAATAGCTTTATCCAATAATTATGGGTGAATTTTCAAAATAACATTTTCATTTTTATCCCAAATTTAGCATTCACTTATGAATGACTCCAAAATAACACTCATTTAACAAAATAAATAAATTAAATTACTATAATTTATAAACCATAAAACTCACCATTATCCTTTAAATAATAAACTCTCAACTCTAATCAATAAATCCTAAACTCAAACATAATTCAAGAGCTCTTTTTAACTTTTAATAAATTCTGTTGTAGAAATTTTCCACTTATGTATTACTTTTGAAGAAAAAATATATATGTTTTATTGATACTTAGTATTTTTCAAAAGTTTTGTATATAGCTAAACAAAAGCTATTCCTGAACAACTGACTAAACTTGTCTACACCAAGTATGTAATTCATTTCCCTTGCCTATTTGTTTTTTTTTGTCTTTTGCCTTCAATTATATTTCCTGTAATTAATCTTTTTCCGTCTTGGATGTAATTAATAGAGCAAAATTTCCAAAAAGAACTCAAAAATATTTTTTGATCAAAAGAATACACAAAGAGAAAAAATGACCAAAATAAATTTTACTTAAAATAAATAAATACTATATAATTACTGTATAGATATATGAATATAAATAAATTTTATTAAAAAAGTCTTTTTATTTTGAAAAAACTTTATTCAGTATGCGAAACCTTTCTAATTATTTTCAAATTATTATTTTAAAATTGTGCTTTTGAAATTTTATTTTGAAATCGGAAAAATCTCTTTTGAAAACATTTTTAAAATAATTATTTTATTTTTTGTATTTTAAATCCTAAACTCTAGCCCCCAACCCCAAATTTAATCACTAAATCTAGATTAACCTTATGTATATACTTATTTCC
>CAJHQP010009822.1:0-20880 GCA_905132765.1 Moricandia arvensis
CAGGTTATCAAGAAGTGGTTCATATAAACGCCGGAAACGGTCTCGTGCAGAAGACCCGTAGGTCCGATTCCGAGATGGGAATCGATTAATCCGGTAGAACACACTGAACAAACCCCAAAGGAATCTGTCTATTAACCATTCACCAAACAACAACAAACAACGTTCTCCATAGCACGGTCTCCACAGCGCACCGTCCTCATCCCGTCTTAGCACAACAACGCAAAACTCCATTATCGCTGACTGTCGATGGTCGAGACCTCGCTGCTGACCACTCGTTAGACTAGCTACAGCATGAGCTTCATCGACGCGCTGCAACCTGCTTTACCGAGTCTTGAACACTGTAGCGCGCAATTCCTGACATGGCGACTGGCCTGAACGAGCTTAGCACGAGAATCTCTCAGATTGTTCGGATCAGAGGGCAGAGGCTAAGGAGCAGTGTTGAGCACGCAACGCTATGCTAGGAGTTTAGCTACCCGCGGAGCAATACATCACGCGGAGTGCAGTAGGTTTCTTCTGGACGCAAGAAACTTGAAACGGTCACAGCGCCAGCCTTGAGACATTAAAGCTGCCAGCTTGGAACTGCATATCAAAGAAGAGAATGATAATACTTCCTCCTCCACCTCCTCCTTGTCTGAGAAGCTGCGAAAGTATTGCTCTGATGATTCAGACTGGACGGAGAATCATTGCTTCCGATGAAGGAGACAAGACTTATGCATTGCCGGAGATTTGGCGAGGAATGTCCGAAAGTGCAAAGAATCTCAAAACTATGTGAGGATAGATGCAGTAAGCAAATGAGTTGGGATCTATGTCTTCGCGTATGGATCCGACGGCGATTAAGAAGACACACGTCAGAACAATCTCGAAAGTTTCGCCGGTTGGACAGTTGGGTTGATGCGGCTACATGCCGGTAACAAAGTAATTAACATATCCCTAACCCTACCTTTCTTCTCTCAAGCTAATATCATTCAACCCTAGCTCTCTTTCCCAAGCAGGCGATCAGTATCGATCAGCATGACGTTGCTTATCAATCAAGAATGTGTTTCGTGTGTTCGCACTTGAACTTCCGGTCAAACAAGAACGGTGCTAGCTGAGCAGCGCCGGAATGCCTGCACGTGTATGAAATCATACGTCGTACTCGTTTCTCATCGGTCTTGATACTCGATCAACCGAGAACCATCCACTGTCACGAGTTTAACCATCATCATCAAATACATATACGGCAAGAACTTTAACAAAATCTTTTTACTAATGTCTGTTTCCTTGTACAACAACAGTCCAGGTATTCTGGTTTGCGTGATCTGAACTACAGACTTAACATGTCGCTAGTTGCGTGTTGATAAGAAAGCTTTACATCTGTCGCACAGAAACGATATGGGATGAGCCATCAAGAACACGTAGATCAGCGTTCGCGTTTTGGCAATTGTTAACCCATATATAACTGCACTGTATTTAATTACTGTTTAGTTTAAAAACAAATTTTAATTAACAGTTGATTAGAGAATTACGAAGAGGCATGTCTTTGATCTGGATGGCGGAGAAGACCTATCAAATTCCTCCTCACATATAAATACGAGTTTGATTCTCCGATGCGTTACGCCGAGAGAAAACTTGCAAAGAAGAGAGAAGAAGACGCAGCTCCTGCATGGTACGTGACTATAAGTTGTACGTTCTCAGAGTTCTGGAAATTTTAGAAACTTGTGTGATTAATTATATTGTTATGTGTGTGTGTGTGTTAACAGGTGTGATAGAATATTATGGTTGGGAAAAGGAATAAGACAAGAGTGTTATAAGAGATCGGAGATAAAGATGTCCGATCATCGGCCGGTGACTTCCATATTTAGTGTTGGAGTTGAAGTTTTCGATCAACGGAAACTTCAAAGAGCTCTTCACGTTAATAACGCAGCTGCTTCTGCTGTTCATCCTGAACCTTCTTTCTTAGTCTAAGTGTCAAGCAAAACATGTTCCTAATTTTATTACATAGATGATTTGTTTTGGTTTTTTTTTGTTCACCAATATAAAAGCTAACTTTTATCTGTTTAATTGTTTCCATTCTCTTTGATTCCTTATGATGATCTACTATTTCTATTTTTTTTAAATAAATTTGTATGAAAATGCTTAAATTGATGATGTAACTCTGAAAACCATTGACATATAATAATAATAATAATAATAATAATAATAATAATAATAATAATAATAATAATGTTTCCAAGGACCGATCTATTTCAAAATATTCATTAATATCAAAAGCAATATCTAGATATTTCATCATCCTATTCTTTTATTCTTACATATGTTTGCAGATTTAGGATATTACTAACCAAAAGTTGAGCATGTCTATATCTTTATGAATCATATTATTAAATATATTAATGTTATAAAATAGTTCACATATTATCTATCAAAATGTATTATTCAAGAAATTTATAAATATATCATCATTCTACTGCTATTTTATTGCAAACTTGTAGTACACTTAGATCAGGCCTGGCTCTTGGGCACTTTGCACTAGGTCCAATTTTTTACAAAATTTTTAGCTAGAGTTACGGTTTTTTCAAGAATTTTTAGGGGCCCCTTTTTTAAATTACTAGTGGTGTGTCGATTATAATTATTTAATTTAAATTTATGATACTTTTTTCTATTTATGATGTGTTCTGATTGTTATTTGATGGATAACATGTTGTGTGCAACTACCTATTTTAATTATCATTAGGTATTTTATGCGCACATGCATAAGTTTTTATGAATACTTATTTTTATATATGTTATTAATTAATTCAATAACCAGTATAAGAATTTATTATTATGTTCTCAAAAAATTTAAATCAAACGTCTAATTATTTATATTTTGGCAAAAAAATTCCATCAAAATAAATACATTTATTGTTGTGTTGAAAATTGAAAAAACACATATATTAGAAATATCTTTATACAAATGCTTTGCTTGATAAATATTTACTTATAAATAGTTTTATATCTTTACTTTTTAACTTTATAATAAAATAATATTTCCTGATGCAAAAAATCAATAATATATATATATATTGTTATGTTGCTACAATATTGTTTCCAGATAACAACACAATATATATATATATTATATATATATATATGTAATATGTTTTTTGAGAATTTATTATATTAATTTATAATATCAATTATCTAAGTTAAAATATAAACCTAACATTATTAATATAAAATTCAATTTAATTACATCAAAAATTATATATAAATTTAATTACAAGTATTATTGACTTTAACCTATCTAACTTTTTAATACGAGAGCTCGAAAATAAAAAATTACTTCGCAAATAATAATATAAATTCACTTTAGTTGTGGTTCTTTAGTTTGATAAAAATATAACTTTATCTTTGTATGCCTTTGGACCAATTTTCCTATACAATATAATTTTATTTTAGATACAAGATTATTCTAAAATGTTTAAATTGTTAATTTCTATTTAATTTTAACTTTTATTTTCAATGCTACCTTTTTTATACTGCATATATCATCATAGTTTGTAACTAAAACTTATATATTTGAATTTGTTTTAGAATTTCATCTATTTTTATTCTTGGAATAGATAAGATTCAAGTTGTCCGTCATTCAACTAGATAAAACATATAAGTAATTTATAGCGCTAATTTATATTAATAATATTTTAATGTTAATAGTTTATAAAATCACAAAAATATAAAGGATTTGCAAAGAAAAATTTTGTGTTTGTGAAAATGTACTTAACATATGTATATATATTATATATGTTAACCGACTTTTTATTATAAAATCATACATTTGAAAGTGTTACTTATAGTTATCAAAATGATCATATTCCAAGAATTATACATGAGCATTACAAAATTGCTACATTTTGTATAGGGTGAATTAGGTGTATAATTATACAGGACAAAATTAACCAAAGTAATCATGTCTTGGGAAATTTGTCGTCACATAAGTGGAGATTTACCTCCTTACTGCCCTGAGCCACGTTGGTAGAACACACAACTACACCAACGATACACCAACGTATTTTATATGGGATTCGGCCTGTTCCTAAAACCCCCTGTAAATATAATTATCCTATATATTCACCCCTCAACTCATCAAGCCTCATGACAAAAATTCACTCCCAACTTAGATTTATCTTTTAGATCTCTTCCTAAAGTTTTTAATTCAGCCTCTCTCTCTCTCTCTCTCTCCTCTCTCTCTCTCTCCTCTTCTCTCTCTCTCTCTCTCTCCTCTCTCTCTCTCTCTTCTCCTCTCTCTCCTTCTCTCTCTCTCTCTCTCTCGTCTCCTTCCTCTCTCTCTCTCTCTCTCTCTTTCCAGTTTTTCTTCGGGGTCCCTCTGTGTCGTTGAGTGAAGAGATAGACTAACCCTAATAAAAATCTCAAATCGATTTGTTTTTTTTTAAAAAAAAAAAATCCGGGTTCGGGTTCTTTTTTATTGTCAGGTCGGGTTCTTTCCTAATGGACAATAGCTAATTACATAACGTAGTTAATTTCTCTTTAGTCTCGATTTTGAAATTGAATTAGAGAGGGGGGAATAAAAACTTAAGGGGGATCTAAAGAGAAATCATAAGTTTGGGTGAATTTGTCATGAGCTTGATAGTTGAGGGGGGAATAGATAGGGTGATTATATTTACAAGGGGTTTTAGGCAGCCAACCCTATTTATATAGAACAAATCTTTTAAACAAAATTATAATTATGGAAAGAATTTGAATTCCTTAATATGATTTATTGTAAGCTGTAAGATAATATCACGAGATGGAGGAGAGAGAGGGAGGGAAAGAGATTGTAAAGTTAATTTTTATTTTATGTTTCTTAAATAGAATAAATCTAATAAACAATACATTTTAAAGTGAACAATTCATCTTTTTCGGGGCTGAATGATAAGAATTAAGAGGTGGAGGAAGAGATACAATTTGCGGAAGAGCTGATGGAGTTGTTGCCGAAGTTGATAGAGGAAAAGAAGAAATCACCATAGATAGAGAAGAATAAAAACATATTATTCTATTTTTTTGCCTTATTCTAAAAAGCGGCCGAGTAATCCTCCGCAAAATCGTGAATCGTGTAGTGACCGTGGCGAGTTTGGCCAGTTCGTATGCATTCTACGCTAGCTCGTTTTGACCGCCGAGAACATGATATAATGTTATGTGGCCGCAGAGTTTTTTTTTCGGGAAAAAAAATATGTGAAAACAAAAAAAAAGTAAGCTTTCAGTAAAAAAGAAAACAAAAAAAAGTACAAAGTAAGAAATCATGGATGCAAACATTTTATTTCAGATCCGAATAAAGAAGGAAGAAGATGATGACATCTTTATCTTTGTAATTTATAAAACAAAATAACTGAAAAACTATAAAACATGACCTGTCAGCGGTCTAACCATGTTTTGGCAGGTCCAAAAGGACTAAGGCAGCCCATTAACGTAGCTACAGTAATGTTTGGAATCTAAAAATGTTAATGCATAATAGACTTTCGCGCAAACCGCGCGCGATGTTCTTTTATTTTAAAATGTAATTATATATATGATTGATATGTTAATGTTTGAATTTGATTATTCATATTATTTTAAGACTTTTTTTAGCAAACATATTTTATTTTAAGATTTTAAGCTAATTACAATAATATGTTACATATATTGTTTGTCATATGATCATGTTTATTACATGAACCAACATTTTTATTTATTTTTAAATCTAATATTTTAATATTTTTGATTACATTTATACACCAATTTATTAAAAAATAGTTTTATAGTTAAATAATATGATATAAGTTATATGAAGAAATTTTATAAATACCAAATATATGATCAAATAGCTCTGAAATAATTAGTATAATTATTCTGTGAATTATTTGTATAATGTTTTACAAGATATAAGAGTAGTATAATTATTTAAGTTTATATTCACTATGTATGTGCTGATTAATTTAGTCTATAAAGTATAACAATAGCATAAAATATTATTAAAGATATATGTATTCACTGAATGTTCAAAATATAAGAGCATCATAAACTATGTTATTGCATATTTACCTCTTTATTTGATTTATATTTATAATATTTTATATTTGTTGTATCATATGATCTAAAAAGTTATATTAATAATATTTATATAGTATTTTTGAACTCTAGATGAAAAGATACGTTTGTAATGATTTTTTTAACTAAAAGCGTAATTATATTTTAGCTAGAATTAAATACAAAATAATATCACACATAAAAATTGAAAAGCATATATTTAGGAATGAAATCAAGAAAATATTTCATTAAAGATACTCTTAATTAGTTGTTTAGGGAAAGAAAAACTAAAATAATTTGTTATGTAAATATCAAAATTATTAAAGTAATTATTTAGGAGATGATCCAACTTAAAAAATCACACATGAAGTGACTTGTGATTTCTATTTTAATAGAATAGATTATTTGTATAATGTTTTACAAGATATAAGAGTAGCATAAATTATTTAAGTTTATATTCACTATGTATATGCCGATTAATTTAGTCTATAAAGTATAAGAGTAGCATAAAATATTATTAAATATATATTAATTCGTACGGAATGTTCAAAATATAAGAGCATCATAAACTATGTTATTGCATATTTACCTCTTTATTTGATTTATATTTACAATATTTTATATTTGTTGTATCATATGATCTAAAAAGCTATATTAATAATATTTATATAGTATTTTTGAACTCTAGATGAAAAGATACGTTTTATAATGATTTTTTAACTAAAGCGTAATTATATTTTAGCTAGAATTAAATACAAAATAATATCACACATAAAAATTGAAAAGCATATATTTAGGAATGAAATCAAGAAAAGATTTCATTAAAGATACTCTTAATTAGTTGTTTAGGGAAAGAAAAATCAAAATAATATTGTTATGTAAATATCAAAAATTAGTAAAAAAAATATTTAAGAGATGGTCCAACTTACAAAATCACACATGAAGTGAGTTGTAACTTCTATTTAATAGAATAAATATATTATTTAAATTAAAATCCCATAAAAATACATGAGTATTCTTCGATTGATTTTCGATTTTCAATAACTCACTAGACTCTGGTCAGCTTCACTTGTTGCGCCTAGCAAGTTTCCAAACAAGGATTTTTTTAACCATTTAGCATAGTATTTGATAGCATTTTGATTGTAATATTTAAAAATGAATTTGAACTATACTGTATAAATGTGTGATAAAATATAATTTAAACTTAATTATGTAATATAATATTATTTGTAAAAATATATGTGTTTAAAATTTGTAAAACATTTTATGTTAAGAAAAAAAATCTATTTTTTATTCAGATAAATTATAAAATAATAATTATTAGTAAAATAAAGGTATTTAAGATTAAGGTAGCATACTTGAAAAACAAAAAAATACTGCAAGCATGTAAGACATGGAAAAGTGGCAATTATTATATAATATGTTGTATGTATTCTAGCCATCTGCTTATTATGATCATTCGGTTAATTATTGATTTATTAGGTAATATTTTCAAATTTCTCCTTCATATATGCTAAAGTACCTGCAAAGAACACATGCACAATACAATAATGTAATAGTTTTTCATGCAATTTTTTTTGAAGTTTATCCCAAAAAGATAACTGAATTGACCATTCTCGTAATTTATCAGATATTGACTTTTTCTGAATTTCTAGATGACAACTAAAATATAATCGTTGTCTTTGAGCAAGGGCAAACCATATGTAGCAACTCGTGAAACCACACAACATGCAGTATTAATAACTAAGGTTTGAGAATACTGGAAGCTTATGGACATTATATAGTCAGAAATTTGAAGTTGTGGTTGCTCCGGGTAATGTCAATGGTTGCGAACATCACCTTCTCGTCAACCGACATCATGTCTACCCCATGAGTTTCCTCCTCTTCTTCACAGTACGAGACTCAAAAAATCTGAACAATCAGACTTCAATGTAAATGGAAACTTATTTTTCCAAAACAAATTTGTATTATAATCCTTATAATTGTGCCTAAAAAAAGGGAAATCCTTTTACTCTAATTTGATAGAGGAACAATAACTTTATTTATCTAAGTGAAATATGTTGTGTTTACAAGACAATGTCAATGTCTTTCTATATAGAACAACATAAATGAAAGGTCAATGTCTTTCTATATAGAACAACATAAATGAAAGAGTATGTATGAAAGAGTATGAAAAGTAAGGGACATAACTCTTATCTCGTGTAACTCTTAATATAATAACCACCCTCTCTTGTAACCCTTAAGACAATAACTATCCTTTTACACAAACTAAACAATGCGACTATTAAGATTAGGATACAACTATTCAACTGAGAACCACAATTTTACATAAACTCTTTAATACTATATGACCAAACTTAATTATAAACCAACACTTCTTCTTAATTAAGTTTTCCGTCCAACTCCAAGCTTTCTTCACATTTATTCAACCTTGTGGTGCTAACTATCTTTGTAAGTAAATCAACAAGTTGAATTTCTCCTTGGCAATATATGAGTTGAGTAAAATTCACTTTGTTCTGCTTCATGCTTAGTCTCAGTATGCTTTGTTCTGCGATGTTACATTGATTTTTTTCCGCTAGCAATTACTGACTTATTATTATAGTAAATTGGAATACCTTCTTCAGATTTAAAGCTCATATCTTCCCAAAGTCTATGCAGCCAAATGGCTTGATTTTCCATTGCACATACTGCGATATATTTTGCTTCCGTAATTAATTGAGCCACTATTTTTTTCTTGCTTCAAAACATTGTAGATCCAAGAGTAAATACATACCCAGACGTGCTCTTCTCGTCTTCATTTGATCCACCCAATTATATTGTCTGAGTAACCTAATAACTTTGAATTTTTATATTTGTAAACTGAACTTCAAAGTTAGATGTACCTTTGACATATTTGAGAACCCTTTTGGCTTCTTGGTAGTATTTGATGAGTGGTGCATACATGTTATTTTTACATATGTTTATAGAATTAGATATTAATAACCAAAAATTGTGAATATATATATATGTTTATATCAATTCTTAAAAAACATTCAATTTACAAAATATTTCACATATTATCTATCAAAATGTAGTATTTAGAAAATTTATAAATATTTTGTTATTCTACTGCTATTTTATTGCAATTTTGTAGTACACTTCCGATGTTATTAGTTATTGACCTAAATTATGTATGTTCACAAATTCTATTGAATTTATATTTACATTGTATAACCAAAATTATGTATGTTCACATTTTATTATCAAATCCATATCAAAATAAGAAGATTTAGTCATTGTTATATCACAATTACATTTATGGTTGTTGTCAAGTTTGGTATAAAAGTTTTCTGTTGTATTCACATCAGTTCATAACCGAGAAATTTATACAAGGGGATGAGTCGGCTACTTCCTTAAACATAAAAGATAAGTTCATACCAAATATGAACTCATGATTCTACTACATCTCGATAAAATGAAATCATATAAACGTATCCTAATACTCGCCCTTAAGATGGTGCATGTAAGTCTCGAATGCCCATCTTGCCAAGTAGATAACCAAATTGTTTTGTAGATAACACCTTTGTCAAAATTGTCATCTAGCTGATCGTTGTTCCCAACATGAGACGTAACAATCGATCCGTCTTTTACATCATCACAAATAAAGTGACAGTCAACTTTTATATGTTTGGTACGTTCATGGAACACCGGGTTCACAGCTATATGAAGAGATGCCTTTCTATCACAAAACAAAGACATATGTGTTTTCTGACGGACGCCAAAAGCTTCGAGTATCTGTTTTTCCATTTCAGCTCGCTGAGGTTCATTTCCTTAGCAATATATTCGGCTTCGGCTGAGGATCTTGACACTGTGTGTTGTTTCTTCGTCTTACACGAAAAAAAATGGAATCTCCTAGCATTACTATATAACCAGTGAGAGATTGTCTAGTAAGAGGGCACACAGCCCAATCCGAATCATAGAAAGCTGAAATGTGAAGATCAGTCTTTGCATTCCATATTATTCCTTGTCCAGGAACACCTTTTAAATAATGGACCAGTCGAATAGCTGCTTCCCTATGTTTTTGTCGCGGTCGTTGCAGAAATTGAGCATAGCTTATTTCAGGTTTCGTAACAGCAAAGTAAACAAGACGACCTACTAGCCTTCTGTATTTAGGCGGTTACCGTAAGAATGAACCCTTACACCGAGCTAAATTATGATTCTTCTCCATTGATGTAGGAGTCAGTTTCGAGCCAAGAATACCAAATTCTTTCACAATGTCTAATGCATATTTCTTCTGAGACAAATAAATACCTTCTTCTCCACTATATACTTTAATTCCTAAGAAGTAGCGTAACACACCAAGATCTTTCATATGAAAGATCTACTCAAATAGGACTTAAAATAGGATATGATATTTGGGTTGTCTCCTCGGATCAATAAGTAGTCCACGTAGACTAGAACAAATAGAGTAGAGCTGCCCCAAACCAATGTCAACACTGAGTAATCGTTGTAATTTTTTTTAACTGAACTCGAGTAAGGCTGTAGATAGCTTGAAGAACCAACACGTGGGTGATTGGCAAAGGCCATATATCGACTTTTTAAGCTTGCAGACTCTCTTATCTTCTGGTGTAGAAAAACCGGGAGGTAACTTCATATACACCTCCTCTTCAAGATCATGACGTTGTGAACATCCATTTGAAATAATTCCCATCCTTTGACTGCAGCTAGTTCGAGAACAATCCGGACTGTTGTCATCTTAACAACTGGAGCAAATGTTTCGTTGTAATATGTCCCTTCTTCTTGTCTGTTACTCAGTGCAACGAGTCTTGCATTGGGTCTTTCCATTGTTTTGTCTGCGTTAAACTTGTATTTATAGATTCATTTGTACTTGTTTGTCTGGTGTTAATTCTGTGATATCCCACGTGTCTCGATCTTCCAAAGTAACCACTTCATGATTCGTTGCTCCTCGCCATATTTTATGTTTCATTCCTTCTTTGTATGTCGAAGGTTTGACGTATTCCATAATAGTTGCAGAGTAACTCTGCATCGAGATAGAGAGACGGTGTCCAAACATGTAATTAGTTAATGGATACAAGCACGTGCCTGGATACTATGATAGAGCGCAAGAGGATTTATCACTGGTGAGCCGAGTAAGTCACGTATGGCTTCAACAAAACAGACTTTTTTTGTCTCTTATTCCTCGACCGAACAGTTCATCAATATTGGTTTCTGTAGCTATGTTGGTGTTGTCAGTTACCAGTTCAGACAAAACTCCCCCTTGCTCCAGAACCATCTCCAACTACCTCAGTGATTGGCTCAATGTGGTTTGTGGTAGGAGAACCATAAGTTATATCATCACCAAGCATTGATGGATTTGGAATAGAAGTAGTATCTATTGGCAAATCTTCATGCATACAAAGATTTGTGAATGGATAATTGTCTTTAGAGAAGACTACATCACGTGAAACAAATAAAATCTCTGTTTCTTAAGTCACACACACAATCCATCCCTTCTTGCCCATCGGGTATCCCTGAAAAACTCAACGCGTACTCAGTGACTAGTAGCCGAAGCGATTTGTCCATTTGGTAAATAGATAGGATAAGGCGCAATGGGTTCTATGTTTGTAAGTAATTGAATGTATCCCGTCATATGATGCGAAGTGCCAGAGTTTATTATTATGTCGTAACATTGATCTTTCCAAAAAGAAGTAATTTTTCCCTTCTTACCCGTGAGGTTCTATGATAGATTAGAATTTTGGTTGTTCACAAACTGAGCTAAAGAAGCCCACTGATCTGAAGTAAAATTTGGTATTCCTGATGCTTGAGAGGATTGTACTTCAACAACTGAAACCGAATCACCTTCTTGTGTGTTGTAAGCACGAAAACCTGATCCTCGTCCACCACGACCTCTTCCTTGGTTATCATAACCTCTTCCTCGTGATCCAAGATCACTACCTTGTCCTCCATTGGGCTTGTTTTTATCCAATCAGTCTGGAAAGGCAATGAGCTGAAAACATTTTTTGGAGTCGTATCCTTGTTTTCCACAATGTGAGCAGCAGTAGGTAACTTCACAAAGCCTATACCAGCTGCTTTTCATGTCCTTGATGTTGTCTGTTGTTATTGAGGTGAAGAAGAAGACTTTGCTGTAAATCCCACAATTGGTGTTTGATCATCACTTCCTCTCATTACATTGAGATGTATCTTTTCCTCCATCTGTCTACTTAGCAAATTCAATCTCGTCGTTCTAAATCTAGAACTATCTAGACCCATAAGAAATTGATACACACGAATATTCTCTTGCATCGTTTCATACTTCACCATCGAATCACAGTATGAACTTCCACAACAACATGTGAAGCTTTTTTCCAAATCGGCGAGATCCTCAAACATAACCTTCAGATTGCCAAAGTATACTTCAACCACTTCTCCGTTTTGCTTGCACTAAGAAATGTATGCATGCAACTGATGAATCTGTGTATCATCACTCACAAATAATCTTCGTTGAAGACCCCCCCACATAGCCTTTGCGCTACTGAACAACGACATGGATGGTCATAACTGCGGTTTTACACTTCTGTAGATCCAACCAATGTTCATGGTGTTTACCATGTTCCACTTTTCTTCTTCATCCGGTTGTCCCACCGGTCGTTTCAGATTTTCATCAACGAATCCAAGTTTTTTGTTGGTACGAAGTGAGTTAAGCATCAACTTCGACCATCGTTCATAGTTTTCTTCATTCAATAAGATTGAATTTTGTACATGCCATGTACTATCTGACTGATGCAGGTAGTAAGGAGACACGAGAGCATCTTGATTCGTCGTATTGATCCAGCCATCATACTATCCAAAAACTTGCTTTCGTTCCAGCCATTTAGAACACTAGATCGTAAAGAAAAAATATCGAGAGTTTATTGTGTAGGCTCTTATACCGTGTCAAGTTTGGTATAAACGTTTTCTGTTGTGTTCACATTAGCTCATAACCGAGCAATTTATACAAGAGGAAAAGTCGATTACTTCCTTAAATATAAGAGATAAGCTCATATCAAATATTGACTTTAGATTCTACTACATCTCGATAATATGAAATCATATAAACTTATCCTAATAGTTGTATGTAGTACTATTGTACTAAGAAGGTTTTATTTTTATCTGAGATTATATTAGAACCGGAATGTTAGCTTTACATATTTTTTTAATTGACTTAGCTTTACATATCCATAGGTAAATAACCAAAATGCCTCAGCATAGAGGAGACGCTGCTTCCAACTTCTAGCATTAGCATGCAATAAAAGGAATTAATTAGAAAACCAAACTAGCTCTCTGATTAGGCAAAGAGGCTTATCTTAAGTGCATGCAAGTTAAGGTATTTTTGTTTGGCTTGAAATGTATTGTTTTTTTATTTGACACTTTACAGCTTCTGATTGGCGTTTAGACTTTCCTGTAAGGATTTCTAGTATATCTTAGCTGTTGGTTGGTAATATATAATCATTTAAAACAATTATGGTAAATAATCCTTTTCTTTGGATACATATATATGTTAAAACAGAAATTCAAACAAAAAGCTTTTTTCTTTCTCAATTGTTTTCCAAAAATATATTCTTACTCTTTATGTGGTAATTTTCTGTTTTATGCTTCTTTTGCCTCCTCTCCTTATCCTTAGCACAATGCCAAACATAATATATAATCCAAGCTCACTCAGAGGGATAGACACAATCTTCTCTCGGCATAATCATTTTTGATTATCAACTTACTCTTTCACTTTCCCATTGCTTGGGACAATCTCATTTCTTTTGATGGGTTGCTTCCAGTCCAAAACTGCTAAGGTGATCAGGTCTCCTGATCATCCACCAGTTCAGCACAAACCAGAATCAGGTTTGACTCTAGTTTCTCTCTACGACTTTTCTTTTCGTATTTATTGTGTGCTTTTGCTTCCAAGTGGAAGTGTAGATTAGCTTGTCTTTTGCCTAGTTATGTCTTAACTCCTTTGTGCGTGTGTTTTAATGATTGTAGATGTTGCTGTAACTGAGGACCAAGGGGATCATGATGAGGACCAAGTCGAACAGGAGAATCAAGTTCCATGTTTCAAAAAGTTTACATTACGTGAAATATACAACGTAACAAATGGGTTTAGTCCCAATTGCATTGTCTCTGAAGGTGGGGAGAGAGCTCCAAATGTGGTTTACAGAGGAAAGCTCGAAGGCAATGGTCTCGTCGCTGTCAAGAGATTCTCTAAACTGACTTGGCCTGATGCTCAGGACTTCGTGGTAAGAATCTTAAAAAGGGCTAGTTCAATATTTCAGATTTGTATTATTGTTTCATTGATCATCAGTGACTAGTATAAGACTGAAACGGTTTATATAGTTGTAGAAGGGGGGGGGGGGGGGGGGGGATAATAAATTAGTTACTGTCTATCTTGATCAGAGAATATGCTAATGTATGTCTGAAACTTTAGGCTGTATAGAAAAGATGTCTTGGAACTTTTTTTTTGTCTGTTTTCTTGTCTGAATTGGAATAGTTGATCTTGCGTTCGACCAATGTTTTGACTTGTGGAATCAGGATCAGGCGACTGATGTTGGAAAGCTTAGGTCGAAGAGATTGGTCAATCTGATTGGTTATTGCGTTGAAGGAGGCGAGAGATTTTTGGTGGCTGAGTATATGCCCTATGATACTCTCTCAAAGCATCTTTTTCACTGTAAGATGTTCCTCTAATCTGCTTCCCTTTAGATCTTCTCTAGCTAGAGACTTGATGCTCTCTTTTGTTGTGTAGGGGACCAACAGACACTTCCTTGGGAAATGCGTGTTCGAGTTGCATATTATGTCGCACAAGCACTTGATTACTGCCACGTCCAAAACCAAAAGATCTACCATGATTTAAGTGCATCCAGAATCTTCTTTGATGAGGAAGGTGATCCTCGTCTATCAACTTTTGGTCTCATCAAGAACAGCATAGACGGAAGAAGCTATAGCGATAACTTAACTTACTCTCCACCAGAGTTTCATGAAACAGGTAAAGAACTTTCATTCTTATAGTACTTTCATGGTTTTTGATGAATTTTAACGTTTATCTTTCACATTTTTTTTAGGTATAGTTATTACAAAAAGTGTGGTTTACAGTTATGGAAATGTTCTTATAGAACTTGTGAGCGGCAAACACATTCCACCAAACCATGTAATGTCCATGAAAGTTATCTTGTTTTTATTTTACTCTTTTGTCATGTTAATATGAGACTAATGATGAATGTTTCAATAATTCAGGCTTTTGATATAATAATGGAGAAAAATGCGCACCTACTCATGGATTCATCACTTGAAGGGAGATTTGAGAATGAAGACGCAATTCAACTTGTTAATCTTGCTACAAAATGTCTTCAAAACAACCCGGAATATCGACCTGACACTGAATCTCTTGTCTCAGCAGCAGCACCTCTACAAAAGCTGGAAGAGGTTAAAGAATCATATAAGGAATACTCAATATTTTCTTTTACCAAATAATTAATTTTTTTTGTGTGTTTATGTTTAGATTTCATCTCATTTCTTGATGAGACTGCCTAAGAATACAGTGATAGAACCAACCATGCTTTCTCCTCTCAGAAAGGCTTGTTCTCGGATGGACCACGCGGCTGTATACGAGATTTTGCTTAAAACTGGTTACAGCGACGCAAAGTGGAGGGAGTGATGTACTTAGAGACAAATCATTAACCTAGTTAGTTCTTCCATTGGTTTTTCACGTTCTAATATTTTCTCACTTTGCCTCCACAGTTTCTAGTGACACGCCAAGTGCAGGAACTTGTTCAAGCAAAGAACATGGGGGACAATGCTTTCAGAGACAAGGACTTCATTAACGCGATTAAATTTTATTCAAAGGTACTCTATCCGTTTCATATATCGTAATCCTGCATTTTAAATTTTTTGTATTAAATTTTGGGGAAATTGTTTTTTGAGCCAAAAAAAACATAAGATTGTCCCATTAACATAAAAACGAATTTGTACCATTTTTGCCTTTAATACCCTTTCTATTTTTTCTAAATAAATCAAATAAATTATTTTGCAAACCAAAAAAAAATTGAAAAATATAAAATATTGAAGAAATATTATACCAATGTATTGGTATTTTTTTGAGGTTAAAAAGTTGTTAAATAAAAAATTAAATTTACGTTCTACGGATAGCAGATACCGTGTTCTACAGAGTAGAATTCAAAATCTACTTTTTGTTATGTGTCATATTTGTTTTAGAAAACGTAATCTGCTAGAAACAAAAGTAATCCAAATAAATTTGGAATCTTCAATCTGCGATTTATCTACCATTCTAAAATATGCGGAATTAACAATCTGCAGTCTACCAATATTCTAATTAGTCGTAGAAATTAGTTTCAAACATTGTAACTGTCTTCTACCTATATTAGAATTTAGATTCTACTGATAAGTATAAACAGTTGCGAAAATTAAGGAAAAAGTAATTATGAAAATATTTGAAAATATTATATTTCTTTATATTTAAATACGATTTTTTTAACAAAAAAGTAAAAAAAATCAGTTTTTTCAATTTATCGTTTTCTTCAACCTCTCTTTCATATTTGGGTATATATTTTTTCTTTTCTTAATTAGTTAAATATTTTAAATTTTTAAATATTTTTAAAATATATAAGTAATTTTATTTTTTAAGGTTAGTATTGTAATTTT
This sequence comes from Moricandia arvensis, assembly GCA_905132765.1. Lineage (NCBI taxonomy): Eukaryota > Viridiplantae > Streptophyta > Magnoliopsida > Brassicales > Brassicaceae > Moricandia > Moricandia arvensis. Next base: position 16,681 of record CAJHQP010009822.1, read on the forward strand.
TGAAAATATTATACTAATAAGATAATTAGGAGAATGATTATATTAATGGGACAACTTCATAGTTTTTTTGGCTCATAAAAACTATTTTCTCTTAAATTTTCCAGTTTTATCCATATTCTTTCATTTCCATAATTATCAAACGGATTAATATTATAATTAAAAATCAAAACATATATATATATTTACAATTAATTTGACGGGGATATAGATATCTATACTATCAATTATAGTATATTTTAAGAATTTTAATAATAATTATGTATATGATTTATATTTATGGGATCTAGTCAAATGTTGTCATTATCTTTTTAAGAATCTACTTTTATGGTATGAAGGAAATCTTTTTTTATCAAATTATTTTAAAAGTATTTCTAAAATCAAACTATTTTTCATTAAAATTGTAAATATCATAATAAGATAGACGACCTGTCACGTTTTTTACTAAACCATATCATTATTATTTTTTTCAAAATCAATATGGTGATAACATATAAACAAAGTTTTTAAAATTACTTCACAAATCAAGTTTAGAAGATCTTGATATGTGTAAGAAAACCATTAAACTAAATATAATATGAAATGGAAGGAGTAATAAATAAAACAAAACAAAATAAACAAACAGCATAGTCCAGTTTAGATTAGTGTGTTATATCTAACTCCTTGTAAACCCGTCTTTTTTTTTGTTACCAGTTGGTGAGGATGATGAACGTTCCATATGCGACTGTATTTGCTAGAAGATCCTTCTCTACTTAGTGACGGGTGAACATGATCAAGCATTGAGAGACGCAATGAAGGCTCAAGTTAGCATACCGAAGTGGCCTACTGCGTTTACTTGCAGGCATTAGCACTTTGGGAGCTTGGTAGGGAAAATGATGCTAGGAAAATGATTAGAAAAGGTGCTGCACTTGAAGCTAGGCGATTAGAGAGAGATAAGAGAGTCCTTAACCTTCTTTGATAATTTATTTTATGCAACCGCTTCTGCTGTTCATTATGCACCTTCTTTCATTGTCTAAGCAAAAATATTAATAATATTTTTGTAAAGAATATTAATAATTTATTAGCGAATTTCTGTTATTTCTTTTATGAATGGAATGATTTGTGTTGATTTTTTTTTTTGCTGTCTAGAATCTAACTTCGATTGTTTTATTTTCTTTGATTTCCCTACGATTATTTAGCTCTTCCATTTTTATAAACTTGTATTGATATTATTAAAAATAAAGTACTTTTTGAAATAATCTTTACTTTATCTTTATTAATTACAGATTTTACCACTCAATTATAACTTAAATCTAAAGCATATCATAAATGGTATAATTGTCATTTATACTTTCACTTGAAACAATGAATCTCGGCCGAGTAGGCCTGGTCATTCGGGTTTTCGGTCGGGTCTTATCGGATCCGAATCCTTCGGGTCTTAGATGTTTAGATCCAATAGGATAATTAGAATTTTGGGTTCGGTTTGGGTCATGTCGGGTCCGGGTCGGTTCGGGTCTTAGATAGTTGGACCCAATAGGGTAATTAGAACTTTTCGGTTCAGATTCGGGTCGGGTTCGGTTTCGGATCCTACCGGGGTCATGTTCGAAAATTATCCAAAACACACAAAAAATCTGAAAATATTTAAATTTTCAAAATATCCCAAATTTTATCTAAAATTGATCCTCAAGACATGAAAATACTTAAAATTTATTCGATTACTTGAACTATATTTTAAAAATCTAAAATTTTACATGTAACCCAAAACTATACCAAAATATCCAAACCTCAAACTTTAAAAAAATATTTTTAATACCAAAAATATATTAAAAACATCATATATACTTAATATATACTAAAAATTTTGGTTATTTCGCGTATCCTATCGGATCTCGGGTTTGGGTCGTGTCCAAAACCCGCGGGTCCTCCACTACAAGACTCAATAGAATAAAATGATATTACATGAATCCGAACCAGTTTTATCGGGTCGATTCCGGTTCGGATTTTCGGAAGCGGGTAAAATGCCTAAGCCTACGGCCGAGCACATTAATTATATAGTTCAACATTAACATTGACACTAACATAATCAAGCAATAATTAGTTGGGCCGAGACAACAAAATCATTTATTGACGAAAAAAATTGTTAGATCCATATAACTATTTTTGATCTTACTATTATTATTTAACAATATAATATTTAAGTCAATTTTATCATTACTGCTCCTTCATGTGGATATACTTTTTTCTTAAAATATTTTATCACCAATGTTATAGTTGTTATATAATAGACTTATACACCATATCTTATACTCAGTAATAAACATACAGTAACATCAATTATTAAAATGAATAAGCATATATCATACAACATATTATATCATGGGTCTTTTAGGTCCTAAACATTTTGACATAACTAGACATTTGAAAAAAAATCGGTTCTTGTTTGGTTTGGATTAGTCTGGGTCCATAAATAAAAGACCTTCAAAATACTTCTAATTTTTGGGTACATAACAGGTCTGAATCAGATCGAGTATTTAGGACCTTAAAACTAAAAGTATCTGAAAATTCAAAAAATACGTGAAGACCCAAAAAATACCTAAAATATTAAAAATACCCAAAAACATGAAATTTTACCCAAAATTATATTTTTAAAATTTGAAATTCACATGAAACTCAAAACTATAACAAAAACGCAAACACAAACTTAAAAATATTCGTAATACCAAAAATATATGAAATACCCAATATATCTTTCATGTATTTGGATAACCCAATCGAGTATTGGGTAGGATTTTGACTCTAGTAGAGACCCAGTCCAAAAAAAATAACTAATAAATACTTTTTTCTAGACCTAGACCCAGAACCAAACATGTACTTTCATGTTGATTTTTATCAGTTTTCAGGTCTATATAAAATGTTCAAGCTTAAAAGAGGGTTACCATAACAATGTATAATATTTTTTTTAATTATATTAATTTTAAAATTATTTTCTTGAATATAATATGATTTTGTAACATAAAATGTACAATAATTCTTAAATACTAATTTATATTAAAAATTATAATCTAATAAATTGTGCTTTAGTCACTGTTGTGTCAAAAGATTAGTCACGGTTGTGTAAATCACAACAGAATGCCTCAACATAGAGGAGAAACAGAGGAATTAGTTAGAGGAGCTAACTGATATATCGGTGTTTTACTACTTTATCAAATTAGATTAAGTGTTTTAGATTTTTTACTCGTTTATCAAGTCTTTACAGTTTTAAATTATTTGGAACAAAAAAGTCAAAGTGGATGTAGAAAAAGAAATAAAAAATACAAAAAAATACAGATGGGGTCAGAAGTTTAACAGCAAATTGAGGACTTTCCCACCTATGGATAAAGCAACAAATGCAATTTTGGAGTTAAAACAACAAATTCAATTTTGAAAGATCATTCTTATTACTTGTAAAGTGGCTGAGTTTAATGAATATTGACCTTCAAAGATTATATAACATTGTCATTGACATTACAAGTTTATGATATATTAGTGATGATACATGGAATTTACAAGCAATTAAAGATTCTTTCAGTTTATGGAATGTTATTAAAACCTACTTCCTTAGAAATTCTTAAACTCTATATATATATATATATAAATAACGAAGAAGAAGAAGAAAATAAATAAATAATGAAGAAGAAAAAAATAAATAAATAACAAAGACGAAAAAGCAGAATATGTTGCTGGACAGAATTGTCTGTATGGTATAATAGCCGCATGCAACCTATATTTGTGACACATAAAATCCTCAAAAACAAATGTAAGTCGATTTTATAAAAGTATAAAACACTACAAGAAAAACTAAGCTTTTACTAGGAAAATTTACTAGGAAAATATTTCCTCGTAAAAATTACTACGATGTTACTTCGATTTTACGAGGAAACCTGTTTTCCTCGTAAAGTGACTCGTAATCTTACGAGAAAAAGGTTTCCTCGTAAAATCGAAGTAACCTTACGTGGCTATTACGAGGAAAACGTCATTTTCCTCGTAAACTCATAGTAACACTTCTCCTCGTAAAAATCCTAGTAACTCCTGTTACTACGAAATTAGGAGGAAAGGTTTTGTTTACTACGAAATTAAGAGGAAATGGATAGAAAATATCGAATTTAAATCAAAAACGTGTTTTGTTACTTACTTTTCCTAGCAATTTCTTAGTAAATTCTCAGATTCGAAAATTCCTATAAATAC
>CAJHQP010009823.1:0-20877 GCA_905132765.1 Moricandia arvensis
TGGTGTTCTCTTGTAGTGGATTGTCAATCGTGGAGATATACAACAAAGTGGTTCGATTTCTTATGATTAGTAAGCACCAGCGTTTTCCTAGTAGAATCATCATCAACCAACCAAAGAGAGGCGAAAACGCGGAGAAGAATAAATCGTTTTTAGAATCACTTTTTGGTCGTCATTTTATTTATTAATTTTTTACTTGTTTTGTTTCTTATTTCTTCTTTTTCATTATAAGAGTATTATCCTTGGAACTTATTACGATATTCACAAATATTGCACTCAATATTATAGATAAAAAAGTTGTTCTTTTTATTATTGTCAAGTTTCAACTTTTCATAAATATTTTTAGTTAATTTTTGCTACAATAAAAAAAGAAAATAAATACGGAGTTAAAAATAAAAGAGGTCCTAAAGCCTAACTCTTAATTGGTTCGGCTAGAGAGATCCAAACTAAAAGATTAACCCAAAACAGGCCCAATTAGAAAGGAGAAACCCTAATCCAGAACTATCGGCACACATAGAAGAAACAAAAACCATCAAACCACCATAATCTCAGAAGAAGCCACCTACCAACGAAGTATCTGATACGTAGACGAACATCACCTGATAACCTTCAAATCTACACTGCAACCTATAGGGAAGGACTACAATGGATAAACTAATTGGAAGGGAGAAAGAGAGAAAGCTCGAGTCTTTGGTACCAATCCAGTCGGGAAACCGACGGTTGCCGTAGTCAGCCGGTGCCACACACTCTTTTCAATAACCTCCACTTCCCTCAAGCAGTGAGCTACCCTGATGTCTACAGTTCAACGAAGCTTCCAAAGAAAAGCAAACCGCAATTCTCCGACCCACATCCTGAACCGCTACTTTGAGGAATGCAATCAGATCCTTGTCTCCGCGATCCGGACATGCCCGAGATACGCACGCGACCACCAGTTACCGAAAGAAAGCAGAACGCGCTGAACTCAAAGATCTGGCCACACCTAATCTTCAAGAGAAAAACATATGAAGCACAAGGAGACTAACGAAAAAGAAAGAGACAGTGTAAATGCCCGACACCGCCCTACGGCTAATGCCACGCTCACGCGCCTGCTCTCTCGCCGTGATGCTCCATACCCGCCTCTGACGGTCGTGTGCATAATTTTTCCAAAGCCTCGAAATCATTGTTATACTACCGCCTGCAATCACCACACCCGACCTTTTCCCGTGTTTTGCCTCACTCGCACGTATCGCAATCACTTCCGCGACTAGTCACCGCATCCTTTCACTACTCCAGCTCAACGCACGCTTAAACCTGGAGTTCTAACGATGTGTGACCGGAAAAGTAAGTCAGACTTTGATGATATAGTAGCCAAATTCAACTTCTCTTAAGCCTTTGCCACATATCAGCAACTCGGGATGTTACACATTCACCCCTCTGCAGAGAACGCCCAAACCCCTCATTGCGCTCTCACAACAGGTCTGCAAGACACCGTCTTGGGTCAGAACGTCGACGATGCCTAACTAGCTCTGATACCACTTGTAATGTCCCAACTATGACACTGCACACTGGACTAATTGGCCTACCACGCCGCTCTCTCGGGCGTGGCGCCCTATCTCGTCTGAGCGCCGTTCGCGTTAATTTTTCCAGTCGAAATCATTGTTATCTTACTAACCCTGCAATCACCTACCACGAGCGCTTTCGTGTTTTGGCCTTACTCGCATTTAATAGGATACTCGCGAATCAGTCAGCGATAGGTCACGCCATACAACCTTCATCTACTCTGCGCACGACTGCAAGCACGCTTAAACCTGGAGTTCTAACGGAGTCGTCGTGTACGCGAAAAAGTTAAGTCAAATTTGAATGACGAATAGGTAGCCAAAGTTCAATTCTCTTCAAGCCTTTCCACATACTCACAACTCGGATGTTACAGAAGGTCTCGCTTGCACGCTCTATGAGAGCCGACGCCGCATCCAGAGGAGGCCCTAAGCTTGTATATGAAACGTCGCGATTAGAGGTTATCCTTCAGTCCTAGAGAGATAGGAGAGAGATTCTAGAGATTTTGAGTCTCCTGCAATATACAGTCCTCTGTTTCCTGTTATTGTCGATCACATGTTCATTCAATATTTACAGATCGGCAGATTATAGACCAAACCAAAAAAGGAAGGATAATATGTGATGTGTCTAAAAACATGTGGTTTTATTATATGTTTTTAATTTGAGTTGGAAACATCTAAAGTACTGAATTATGTCTCTCAACTCAATTTTGATAGTATAATATGTTCGAAGAAATGAGTTAGGTTTTACGATTTGGATTGCCCATCATTTATGATATTTTTAAAAAGACAATGTAAATCTGTGTGGAGGAATCTGCTACAACAAATACGATCAAAACAATAATCATATGATCATTGGTTTGTCCAATTTTGGTTTTTTGACATCGAATATCTAAAACCATACACTCCAACAAAAGGATAGGCGCAGATATAGCCTAGCAAAGCACCGAGTCTCACACAGAGGACTAGAAAGGTGTTCCGTCTATTAGAGTACGACTTGCTTCTGCGAAGGACAGTCCTGCTCGTTTGGTTGCATACCGCACGTGAGTAGACTAGGAGATATGAGAATCTTGTAAAGCTTTGTGATATGATCTTTATATCTTCGTGGATAGCTTCCAGCTCCATGGCTGGCCATTCTTCACACTTCCTTTGGATCCATGTTTAATGAGTTGACTGCACTCCGTTTCGAAGTGCACTCGCTGCGTGTCCTTGTTCCAGCCATCGTCGCCTTCATGGCCCATAGCGCGATAACGGCTTCCGCCTCGGCCATACTTTATGATGCTGATTGTGTTAAATCTGTTCTGTGTGGAGGAATCTTCGCTTACAACGCAATTACAATACACAATAATTGGTAATATATGATGCGTTGTGTTGTACCAATTAAAACGGAAAGTTATATATCTAAACAGTGACACGTATTAATATCGCAGTTTCCAAAAATCTTAAATACAGATATTAGTAGATATAAGCACATCTATGCGATTAGAGCCGCAATAATCTCATTTTGTGTAGATATCTTTATCCATCCCTTCCTATACAGTCCAACTTCCAGTCTGCGTCTTTGTTCCAGCCACGATCAACAATAACTATAGTATGCAGACTTATACATTTTTGTATGCCATCTCTATAACTCCTATTAGTGACAGTAGCACATTATATTAATTCAAGCTGAAAAGTGCACGCCTTCGAGGTACGCATACCGGATGCAATAGAGTTTATCTATGTGAAAGAACTAGAGTGTTGAGAGTGCCAGAGTCTCATTTAGCTTAAAGGAGGTCGGCAGCCCAGCACCCCTACATATATAGCTCTCTTGAAATAAAGATGATGAAAATACCTAATAGAGAGATAAAAGCTCTGGTGTGATCAAATTCATTCTATCCTGATACAAACTAGGTCTATCTTCTTCATTGTGTATCAGCTGGACCAGCTGAGAGAGTCCAATTCAAAGGACATAGTTGAGAATCCTAATTGCAGCGAAACCATCATTGAAGTAAGCAAGACGCTAAACTCTGCTTGTAGGGGGATAGAACTTGTGCTAACCCAAAAGAACCATATGTGTGAATCCCAGGTTCGACATCGAAGACAATACCACCGCCGACAATCTCGGAGTTCTTCACCCAAGATGCATCCACTTGTCATCTTGGTAATTGTGGGTCACTCACAACATTGTCTTGATCATGCGAGGCTGTTCTGCGATGTGATCTATTTTCTGGTACAACTTGTTCGACCCTCCATTCCTCAGCTTCTCTTGTTGCGTGTTGAACCGTATCCAGGAGTGGGATGATTTTCTCGTTAAATACTTTTTAATTCCTCGATTTCCAAATGAACCAGATGATCCATGGGAAACGAGAAATTACGTTCTCAGGAACCCCTCCTCTCCTCCCTCGAAGGAGAAGATAGTCGAAATTCTCAAACAAAGATTCACTCAAGAAGATCCCCGGAGCCGTAGGTATATTGGAAATGCCATGTTTGGTAGGCCAGCGAGCAAAGGAACAAGACGTGGTTAATTGTTTCATCATACTCGCCACATCTGGTACATGTACGGTCTGTGCTGCAATGTCTATCTACCAATCTACTAGAAGTCACTAAGAAGCCTGAAAGAGCTTGCCAGAGGAAGTGCTTGATCTTTCGAGATGTTTTCAGCTTCCATAAGAAGCCTTAAGTTTTTGCTGGGTTCGGATCCAGATGCACGCCAAATTTTCTTAGCATATGGAAAATCAAAGAAAATGCGTGCTCCTCTATTTCTGCTGCCGAACAACATCTTCTACACTGGTCGTTATAAGCAATGTGTCTTCACGCAGGTTAGTACTGGTCGCCAGACTCTTTGAGAGAAGTCTCCACATAAAATGTTTAATCTTTGAAGGAGCTTTCGTCTTCCATATTCTGTGTTTCAACGTTGCAGTTCCATAAGTTGGTAATGGGAAATGATTTGCTGGTAAATGAGATCCTAACCAATAACCTGATTTCACAGTGTAGATGCCATCCTCATTGTACTGCCAGTCCAATAAGTCTTGACGTGCCAGAGGACAAATCTTCAGAGTCAGCATCCTCTCTACATCTTCATCAATGACAACTTCACGCAATGTTTGCTCATTCAATTGTGTTCTCTTAATATCAAAATATTCATTCACCTTTTCTCCAGCTAGAAAATTCCACGAGCCCGTGGTGGCTGACATGCGTGTTTTATTGTCCTATTAGGGTATAAATATTATAAACAATTAACTATTAAATTACCCTAGTCTTAACACATAAATATTACTCTTGCAAAAGAGATCAGGTGTAGTACATAGGAATCGAATCCACAGAAAACAATGATACACAATATATTTATTATTTCTAAACATTAAGCTAGGTGAATATATATATTGGTGGCAAACAATCAACTACAGAAATTCCCCTTAACACGAAGTAGAGATACAATATGGAAATATGCTAATAATGCAAATCTGGAAATAATGTAAATATAGAAATATTCTAATAAAAACTTGATGCAAATGTAAATAAGCTAGATCTAGGGTTTCAAGCCTAATAGATTATAGTGGATAGGAATCACAGATATGTAAATATATTAGAACTCAAATATTAATTATTCTTACCCTTTAACTCCAACTCTCGTATGCGAGCAAAAGGAAAAACCATCAATCGACGACTATGGCCTGATGTTTATCGACGGTGAAATCATAAGGAAGTGTGAACGAGATTTGATATGTCCACCAGAATTTTCAGACCAGCTCTCGCATGCGCCTAACAACCTAGTTCATTGGAGTCTACTCTGGCATAGAACATACTCTCGTAGTCGTCCATGTCTTACTTTCAAGATCCTTAAAGCTACTCTAGAATGCAAGCATTAAGCACAACTCAATTGATGGATATTAACTTAACTATCAATCCTATTTTTGGGTTAATCCATGATTGCCATCATTCAACCCTAAATCTAGTTGATGACTACTCAAACATAATCAAAAAAAGAACAATAGACTGAATATAATGCATAGATAAAATACTGGGGTTCCAATACAAATCTCCCTAAGGAGTTGTGAATCTTCTCCCCTAAAAACCTTAAAACTATAAAGCTTTGTAAGTTGTGTCAAGCCTTGCCCGCACTTGCACACTCTGCATGCTCTCAATACATAAGCATAAATATAAAAACCCTAAAACTTAGAAAACTTGTCTAGGGCATTCTTGTCATTTGTCTTCTATACTTGGGATTTTTAATCGGTTGTCTGCGAGTTGGTCGTCGATCGATGGCTAATATGCAGCATCTATCGGCCTTGTTCTTTCCTCATCGGTCGACTCCTAAGTTGTGTTGTCGATCGACGACAGTCTTGTACTTCGACTCCTCAAATACAGCTACGGATTATTCTCCTTTAAATGCTCCAAAACCTCCAAGTATCTCCATTTATCTCCAAAACATTTCTGGACCTGTAAATACTCTAAAACATATCCTAGACACACATAATAGACCTTAAATAGAGTCTAGAACATGGTATAAAACTGGTAATAAATAGGCTATATCAATGGCCTTGGTGGATGGTCCAGAATCCATGGATCCGTCCACATATTAACTAGCGATCCGTCACCAAGGATATATCTCATTCCCTCAGTAAGCAAGTTTCGTCCATGTAGAATACACTTCCAGGCATAAGAAGCTTTCTTTCTCAACTTCGCATTCAAGATATCTCCATCCAAAAAATATCTGGCTTTCAGTATGTAAGCCATAAGTCAATTTGGGTGTTGCATAATCCTCCATACTTGCTTGCTAAGTAAAGCTTGGTTAAATATTTCCAAATCCTTAAAACTAAGTCCATCTTCCCAACACACATATTCTGTTTCAAGAGTACCAATGCAGACCTTTCATGTCTCCAGAGGCCCACCAAAATTTAGCTACAATGCCACTGATCTCAGCACATATGTCCTTTGGCAATCGGAAAATGTTCACTAAATAAATTGGAATTTCTTGTGCTATAGCTTTTAACAATACTTCTTTACCTACAGTAGATAAGTGCCTCTGCTTCCAACTTTGGGTGATCGATTTCACCTTGTCCATAATGTAGGCAAACAGCTCACTCTTCTTGTTCCCAACTTGTTTTGGCAATGCCAAATACTTATCAATGGCACCATCATTGTGTCTTCCCAACAGGTTGTACATCTTTGTCTTTATAGTGGAGTTAAATTTAGCACCAGACGTGATGGATGACTTGTTTAAATTAATGGCTTGCCCTGTGAAAGCTTCATAGGTCTCAAAAATATGTTTGAGCTTCTTAGGTGCCTTATCATTAGCCAATGAAAAAAATATCTGCAAACAATAAGTGATTAACCGCTAGTGCATTGTTGGATATTCTCACTCCCAGAAGAGATATATCCCTCATCGCTCTTGTTGTTAAGTGTGAAAGAACCTCACGCACAATATGAACTTGTATGGTGCCAATGGGTCTCCCTATCGCAGTCCACGAGCTGGTGAAATAAAGCCCTATGTCGTACCATTGATCAACACTGAATATATAACAGCAGTAGAACAATTCATTATCCATACAATCCATCTGCTATCGAATCCCAACTGTTTTATTGTCTATGATAAGAACCCCATTCTAGCCTATCATAGGCCTTAGTAATATCAGTCTTGACTGCCATATACGAAGTAGCTTGTCTTTTCCAGGCCTTCAAACTATGAAAAACTTCATGAGCTACTACAAATATGTTATCTGAAATCATTCTTCCAGGGATGAAAGCATTTTGGTTCTTAGAGATGATGTTACCCAAATGTTCTTTAAGACGGTTAACAAAAACTTTTGTAATGATCTTATACGACAAATTACAAAGTGCAATTGGCCAAAAATCTTTTATGCCAGTAGGAGGATATACCTTTGGCACAAGGAATAGATTAGTATGACTATTCTGGTGATCCATGTGTCCTGTTTCGAAAAAACAAGTGATCTCCTTCATCATATCCTCTTTGATATCCTCCCAATAATTGTGATAGAATACGGCAGTAAACCCATCTGGTCCTGGTGCTTTGTGTGCTCCAATATCCATAACAGCTTTACATACTTCTGTTGGTTATTTTGGGTTGGTAACCCGGAAATTGTGAATTATATACTTGGATAATGATTGAATCGCGCACGAGGTCACTTTCCTTAAAGAGTATTTCGACCCTATTCCAAGCCTTTGGGTTACACGAAATCCATTTGTAGGATAAGACAATCAAAGTCTCATTCTTGTTCTAGGCTAAGATACAAGAGAAACAAAAAGAGTTTTTAGTGCTTATATGTGTTCTTCAAAGTCTTTGATGATCTTTGAACAATGAATCTTTTCTCTCTTACTAACTACTAGTTTCTAATTTTTCTATCTCATTTCCCAATGCCTACATCTCCTTATATAGAGAGTGAAGAGTTGCAACCAATAGTTGCAATGGTTAAACCAAAAGTTGCAATGGTTAATGAAGAGTTGTAATGTTTAGCAAAGAGTTACAATGGTTAATCACCAAGGGGTGCAAACATCAATATGGTTATTTCCAAAGGTTGCCAATCATTAATAGTTGTAAGCTTTCAATTATATAGTTGCAATTGTTCATATAAACAATTGCAATGGTTCATATAAAGCTTTGCACCCTTTCACTTAAATATTAAAGCCTTGCACCCTTTCACTTAAATATATAAAGCCTTGCACCCTTTCACTTAAGTTGCACCTTTTCACTTAAGTTGCACCTTTTTACTTAAATATATAACAATCCTCCCCCATTTAAGTGAAATCATAGATTCATTAAATAAATAATACATACATCAAACTCATGCATAAATGAAAATGTTCGAAGAATTGAATTTTCATCTTAGTGTATTACACATTCCAAATGTCCGAGAATCAGGATGTCCTACGGATTGAATCCATCAACCCATTTTGAACACATGAAGATAATACACACACGTGTTTCCACACTACTCTAAGTGTTAATACTTGACACTATTATAAGCCATGTGTTCTTATCCATTCATGAGCGCATACAAAGCCAAGTCCCAGCTTATTGAAGCAGCATCACCTCACACTCATATAGGTTAATACTTTCAGTCATGCACATACAAATGCATTTTTCAAAGTATTTATTAAGACTATTATTTCAACCTATCCCTTCTTACAGGTCCAAGCACATACCTTGGGATGAAAAATAAATAAATGTGCTTCAATCTTTAAGTGTAGGCTTTCCACATTGAATTCAACATCTAACATTGAATTCAGCATCTAACGTTGTATTAGAGGGGAATTGGGTATCCCACCATTAAAGATTTCAAATGGAATTTAAACTCATCCCTTTAACCGACTTAATCACTAAGTCCCTAGCTAATTCTTTCGTCAAATGATCAGCTAAATTTTGTTGAGACCGAACAAACTCTATTGTAATCACCCCGTGAGTGATCAGCTCACGTACTGCGCTATGTCTAACGCCCATGTGTCTAGACTTACCATTGTACACTTGGCTATAGGCCTTAGCCAAGGTAGTTTGACTATCACAATGAATAGAAATTGGTGATACTGGTTTTGACCACAATGGAATCTCGTACACTAAGTTTCTTAGCCATTATGCCTCTTTACCAGCAGCTGCTAATGCTACGAATTTCGACTCCATAGTCGAACTTGTAATGCAAGTTTGCTTCTTAGAAGCCCATGAAATGGCACCTCCCCCAAGTAAAAAACACCCAACCACTTGTAGAAGAATGATCTTCTATGTTGGTAATCCAACTTGCATCTGAATATCCTTCTAACACCGAAGGAAATCCGACATATGACAAACCATAATGAATGGTTCCTTTCAAATACTTGAGCACCCTTTTTAAGGCTTGCCAATGTTAAGTACTAGGATTACTAGTGTATCTACTCAACCTTCCTACAGCGTAAGCTATGTCTGGCTTAGTGCTCGTCATGGCATACATTAAGCAGCCAATCACTTGTGAATACTCGAGTTGTGATACTGCTTTTCCTGTATTATGCATAAGCTTCACACTCGGATCCATGTGAGTGCTTATTGGAGAACAATTCTCACAATTGAACTTCTTAAGTACTTTCTCAATGTAATGAGATTGTGTCAAAGATAGTCCTTTAGTTTCACGTTTGATTCTAATTCCAAGAATCACATCCGCCTCCCCCAAGTCTTTCATTGCAAAATTTGATGACAAAAATTCTTTTGTAAGCTCTACTTGTCTAAGGTCAGTACCAAAGATTAACATGTCATCAACATACAAGCAAATGATTACTCCATTACTAGATTTATCAAATTTGCTATATAAGCACTTATCCGATTGGTTTAACTTGAAACCATTTGATAAGATAACCTCATCAAATCTTTGATGCCACTGCTTAGGTGCTTGCTTTAGCCCATATAATGATTTGATCAACTTACACACCTTATACTCATTACCAGGCATAACAAAACCTTCTGGTTGTTTCATATACACTTCTTCTTCCAAAATACCGTTTAAGAACGCTGTCTTAACACCCATTTGGTGAATTGCAAGGTTATTAATTGCTGCCAAAGCTATTAATAGTCTTATAGAAGAGATCCTAGCAAATGGAGTATATGTATCAAAATAATCAATACCTTCTCTTTGTTTAAAGCCTTGAATAACTAATCGAGCTTTAAACTTGTCGATTGTTCCATCAACTTTCATCTTCTTTTTGAAGATCCATTTGCAACCTAAAGGCTTGCAACCGGATGGGAGATCCGATAAGATCCAAGTATTATTTCCCATGATAGAGTCCATCTCATCATTTATTGCTTCTTTCCAAAAAGTAACATCTTGAGACTTCATAGCCTCACTATAAGTTCTTGGATCATTATCAATATGATAACAATATGAGTATTGGGAACCAATCTCATCTCTCGATCCTTCAACTAAATATATTTGAAAATCAGGACCAAATGATTTTTCAATCCTTCCTCGCTTGCTTCTACGAAGCATAGGTGACATGTTAGGAGACACAACAGTTCCGTCTCCTTTACTAGTTCCACTTGAACTTGGAACCAAATTCCTTGGTATATGTATAGATGAAAAACGAGTTTCATCAAATATTGCATCTCTTGATTCAATTACAGTGTGAACTGCTACTGAATCATTAGGTTCTATTACATAAAACCTATAAGCCTAAGAATGCTCTGCATATCCGATAAAAATGCAATCAATACCTCTCTCTCCCAAAGTTTTAATTTTGGGTTGGGGTAGTCTTACAACTGCCCTACATCCCCAAACTCGAAGATAATTCAAGTTTGGTTTTCTCTTATACCAAAGTTCATAAGGGGTACGTTTATTCTTTTTGTTTGGAACTCTATTTAATAAATAGCAAGCCGTTAACATGGCTTCTCCCCAAAATCCGTCACTCAATCCCGAGTAGGATAACATGGAATTAACCATTTCCTTTAGGATTCTATTTGCCTTTCCGATACACCATTTTGTTGTGGTGTATATGGAGTTGTAGTTTCATGTATAATACCTACAAACTGGAAATATACCGGATCAAAATACTCTCCACCTCTATCAGTGCGTAATTTCTTAAACAAACCATTTTGTTCCAATTCAACCTCAGTTTTATAGACCTTAATCTATCTAGGGCCTCATATTTTGTATGTAATAAATACACATAACAGGATCGAGAATAATCATCTATGAATGTAACAAAATACTTCTTGTTTCCTAAAGATGGTGTAGCATGCAAATCACATAGATCACTATGTATAAGTCCTAGCAATATGGAATTTCTTTCTGTGATTTTAAATGGTTGCCTAATTATTTTTGTTATCATGCAAGTACTACACTTTTCTAAGTCTATATCAAAAGTAGGAATCAACCCTTCTTTAGACATATTAATCATACGATTATAATGAACATGACCTAATCTAGCATGCCATAAAGAACTATCGTTTTTGCTAGAACTTGCCATACAAACAGAACTGGTAGCTTTGTTAACTTTATTAATATTAAGCATAAACATTGCATTACGAAATATCCAAATCCAACAAAAACACCACATTTTGATAATACATACTTATCAGATTCATACACTTGTTTAAAGCCACATTTATTTAAAACGCTTCTAGAGACTAAGTTTTTCCTAATTCCGGGTACATGAAGTACATCCTTGAGATCAAGGGTTTTTCCGGAACTAAACTCTAACACCACTTTTCCACGACCTAGGATAGAGGCAGTTGACTCGTTTCCCATATGAAGTACGGATCCATCTTGAACTTGTTCATATGTAATAAACCACTCACGATCCTTGCAAACATGTTTTGTTGCACCCGAGTCAATCCAGCATGTCACTTCATCATCCTGCACATAAAATGCTTCATAAATCTTTGATACATAATTCTTACTAGAATATGGTTTAAAATCAGAGATTTGACCTTGATGAGTGGATGGACCTTGGTCCTTAGACCCTTGTCCCCAACGGTTCTGTCCCGTTTTATTCTTATCCTTCACTGCTCGATAATCACGACTTAAGTGACCCGGCTTGTTACAATTCCAACAAATGCTCTTGAGCTTTTTGTTAGATCCATTGTAAGTGTTGTTATTAAAGGAGCGTTTCCTCCAATTTTTCTTCTTAGAACTCACACCTTCTTCCATCATATTGATAGCAGAAGTACCAGCCTCATTATTTTTGGGTTTTTCACCCTCTTGCGCCCTTAGAGATTCTTCTATGCGCAAATGGCTGCCAAGTTGTACAAGAGACAACTCTTCCTTTTTGTGTGTTTAACATGTGTTTAAAATCTTTCCATGAAGGTGGTAACTTATCGATGATACTCGATACTGAGATGGATTCATCCATCTTCATGTTGTGTTGACCTAGTATACGAAGCAATTCATTGTATTGCTCCATAACTGGCCTAGAATCAGACATCTTGTAATTATTAAAATTACGTACTAACTAGGAACTTCTTACTCGAAGCATCCTTAGCCATGTATTTTGATTCTAACGCATCCCACAACTCTTTTGCGGATTCGACATTTTGATAAACATCAAAGAAAAGATCTGACATACCATTGAGAATATGGCCACGACATATGTAATCGTCATTTTCCCATTTAAGTTGCTTCCTTGTCTCATCCAAAGACTCGTTCTCAGCATCCTCTGGTATTGTAGGCATAGGCATGCTTAGAACATAAACTACATTCAGATTTGTGAGGAGAAAATGCATCTTCTTTTGCCATCTTCTAAAGTCTACTCCCTCAAACTTATCTAACTTTCCAAACTTCGATGTCGTCTCTCGCACCGATACCCCAGCCATAATTCGCAAGAAATTACTCTTTAAGATTGTTGGTTATTTTGGGTTGGTAACCCGGAAATTGTGAATTATATACTTGGACAATGATTGAATCGCGCACGAGGTCACTTTCCTTAGAGAGTATTTCGACCCTATTCCAAGCCTTTGGGTTACACGAAATCCCTTTGTAGGATAAGAAAATCAAAGTCTCACTCTTGTTCAAAGCTAAGATACAAGAGAAACAAAAAGAGTTTTTAGTTCTTATATGTGTTCTTCAAAGTCTTTGATGATCTTTGAACAATGAATCTTTTCTCTCTTACTAACTACTAGTTTCTAATTTTTCTATCTTATTTCCCAATGCCTACATCTCCTCATATAGAGAGTGAAGAGTTGCAACCAATAGTTGCAATGGTAAACCAAAAGTTGCAATGGTTAATGAAGAGTTGTAATGTTTAGCAAAGAGTTACAATGGTTAATCACCAAGGGGTGCAAACATCAATATGGTTATTTCCAAAGGTTGCCAATCATTAATAGTTGCAAGCTTTCAATTATATAGTTGCAATTGTTCATATAAACAATTGCAATGGTTCATATAAAGCTTTGCACCCTTTCACTTAAATATTTAAGCCTTGCACCTTTTCACTTAAATATATAAAGCCTGGCACCCTTTCACTTAAGTTGCACATTTTCACTTAAATATTTAACAATTTCTTCCTCAGTGATCATTCTATTGAGATCCTGGTTCATAGCCAGTGCCACCCTGTGCTGGAAATCCATAAACACTTTCTCATACAATGCTGGATTAGTACCTTCTGATGTATACAGATCCTGAAATTATTGAACAGCCACCGTCAAGATTTCCTTATGTCCTCTATGTATAACACCTTGTTCATCCTGGATTACACTGTTGTGTTTTTAATCCTCTTCCCTTTCGTGACTGCATGAAAATATCATGTAATGCAATCTCCAGACCGTAACCAGTTAACTCTACTTTTTTGCTTGCAATAATTTCCTCATCAATATAAGCTTGGTTCAACTCTTCTCTAATCTCTGTTTGCCTCTCCTGAGTTATTGCTGCTGAGGTTACAGCTTTATCCAGCAAAGATCTCAATATTCCTATCCTTTCATCTGCATTGTTCCTGTTTTGTCTTTTCCATCTAGAGATATGATGCCTACATCGACTTAATCTTTTCACCAGAGGTATTTGTATGAGCTGCGTCTGACATGTTCCTTTCCAACCTTGAAGAACAGTCTCCGAGAAGCCTTCCTTTGAGATCATACGTCTATAACGGCTATCAAATCTAAAACACTTCTGAGGTTCTTCTCTCTCAACAGCCATAAACGTTATCAATGGCCTATGATCAGATTCGCCTATCTCCAAGTACTCCGTTTGAGAAGCTTGAAACATCTCTAACCACTTGGCATTAGCCATCGTTCGTTATAGACAACACTTAACGAGATGAGTACCTCGTTGTCCTACCCATGAGAACCGATCACCCACTAACTGAAGATCAACAATCTCACATGTTCTCCTCATTTGTCTGAATTCATGAAACGAGTTTTCTGGTCTTACCCGTCGTCCTTCCTTTTCATGATTCCCCAATATTTCGTTAAAGTTCCCCAGCAGAAACCAAGGTTCATGTCTTCGTGTTAGACTCAAGCGAACTAATCGTTCCCACGTGTGATGTCTAAGTGATGGATTAGGATGGCCATACACAAAAGAGAAGATGAACTCCATTTCGTTAAAGACAACTTTACAATCGATGTGATGAGCAGACTGCTAAGTACACTTAACTGAACAAATTGCTTAAAGAACATAACAAGTCCACCTCCTACAACTAAAGGTGGTACAATTACTGAATAGGGAAATCCTATCTGAGATCCTACATCACGCACATAGTCATCTTGCTGTTCAGTTTCTGATAAGCACAGGATGTCGGAGAGATACTTGCGGTTAATCTCCTTCAGGCGTCGAACCGTCAAGGCTCTGCCCAATCCTTGACAGTTCCAACATGCTGTCCTCATGGTGGAAGAGGTGGTTCTGGGCCCACCGCGCCTCTCACCTCAGTAGGAATTATCCATCCATTACCATCTTTTCTAGACTGCTTATCTTGCGCCATGTCCATCCTCTTCTTACGTTTTGCATGAGAAGTTCCACTTGTTTCACCACTCTCTTCCGAATAAAACCCCTGTGAGTTCCCATTATCCCTCAACAGTCAAGATTTCCTCTTGATCCCTAGGTCTCCTTCAACTCCTTTTGGAAACTGATGTCCATTTGGATACAATGAATTACACATCTCATAACATCACGTGTAACCACTGTTTGTATTCCATCTCCACTCCAAGGTTGCTCATCATCTGCCTCCTACTCCATGCTTTCGAGAAGTAGCCTTTGATCACGTCGGTGACGTTCCAAGCGACAGAACCGTCTACCCAAACCTAAAGAAAACAAATTAAAAGAATAAATCAATTATTCATTATTGTTATAAAATAGTTGCACAATTAAAATGTAACGTACCAGAATGTTCCGTCCGGTCGGTCGGGGTCTATGACTGGTAAACCTTCTCTGTCTGGCTGAGCGAGAAGGTCCTCGACGGTGTACATAGCAAATGGAACAGTCGGCGGCACCTGCAAATCGGGATGCATCCTGGCCGCCATCGGAGGAGGTGCCTCCTCTAGAACATGATCATGATGCATCGGAGGAGGCAACAAACTGAGAGTCGGGGACGGTCTCCAGAACTGAAGAACTGGGATCTGAGGAAGATGACGCGTCTTTACGACTACCGGGCTCACCAAACAAATCTCTGTAATGAGCTGTAAGCTTGTTCTTTCGAACCATCTGTAAAAAAAAAATTCATTATTAACCATCTAAAAATAAAATATATAACCAAATTATTAATTAATATTCAAAAATCATCATCATATATTATCATAAAATCCATAAACCTATCTACAAATCCCTACACTAACCACCTAATCAACATTAATTACCCTAAACTAACCACCTAAGCTAAACTAGGGAGGGAGTACAGAGGAGTACCTTGCTAGGAAGAGAAGAGGAAATGACTGCAAAATGAGGAAGGAGATGGCTAGGGTTTATATAGAAATAAAATTTCATCGTAAGTTCCTCGTAAAGTTACGAGGAATTAACAAGGCCATTTCACATTTTCTCGTAAATTCGTCGTAAACTTTACGACAAAATAACAAGGCCCGTCTTTTTACTTTACGAGACTTTTACGACGAAATCCATTAACGAGGAATTAACAAGGCTCGTGTTTTACTTTACGAGTCTTTTACGAGGAAAATATGTAAATCCTAAACCCTAAACCCCAAACCCCAAGTTCCTTGACTTATGATTTTAATTTCTTATTTCCAAACCCTCAATTGCCTTAACTTATTATCTTAATCTCTTATTTTCAAATTACATTAGTTAATTTCCAAATTATTCATAAATACCACGTAACTTGACGAGGAAATTACGAAGAAAAGTTTTAACGAGGAATTAACAAGGTCCGTGTTTATTATTTACGAGGAAATCGACTAAATCCCTAACTGAAACCCCAAACCCAAACCACAAGTACCTTAACTTATAATTTCAATCTCTTCTTTCCTAAACCCCAAACCCCCAATTGCCTTACACAAAATCAAATTACATAATTTAATTTTCATTTCGTCGTAGAGCACTCGTAAATTTACGAGGAATTAGCAAGACCCGTGTTTTCCTCTTACGAGGAATTTATGACAAAATTCTCTTCACGAGGAATTAACAAGGCCCATGTTTTCCATTTACGAGGAAATTTTGTAAATCCCTAATACCCGAAACCCCAAACCCCAAATACCTTATCTTATAATCTCAATCACTTCTTTCCAAACCTCAAACCCCCAATTGCCTTACACAAAATAAAATTATATAATTTAATTTTTATGGTTAAAAAAACTAAACACATGTATTAAGTCTGAAAATAAATCATATTAAACAAATTATATCGTCATTCGGATACATCATTGACATTCTTGTCATCACTAGAAACATCATCATTTTCATTAAACTCGTTTTCAACAACATCGTCTGTGGTATCGTTTAGAAGATCTTCGTACTCCGATTATGCGGATCAATGAGAAGGATGTCATCGGTTTGTTGTTCAGGTTCTTCGACTTGATTGATATGTTCTTCTTGCAAAGGTTGTTCTTTTCCACCGAGTATTCGTCCACGAGGTGTAACTTTGATAACAGCTAACCAATTTACTCCAAATTCTCTCATCCGAGGGTATGAATGGAAGCTTACTTAGTCTACTTGCGAAGCTAATATGAAAGGCTAAAATTTGTTGTACCTTCGTCCACTATTGACATCAACTACACCGAATTTGTTAAACCAAAAACTTGAAGAGGACCCATCTCAGCCTCAATAACCCTGGGAATTCCATTTCAATAATCTCTTGCAAGATCCCATCGAAATATGTTTCGTCTTTCACACATATTCCATAATTACTTGTCGCCCTGTGTCTACCATACTCATATGTATGTAAAGTAAAGCCTCATGTGAAATACATCGGTGATGTGGTGACCTTTGAAAGTGGACCTTGAACCAATTCGTGAAACCATGTGAGGTAATCTGGATCGTCATAATCAACCTGCACAAATTAATGAGAACTTTTAAATAAATCATATACTATAACGGTGAATACATATGATCATGTATGCCTAAAAATAAAATGTTGATTTATAAATTTCAGTTAATACCTGACTCTTCAACCACTTAATAAAGTGCTGATCTTTCCTTTTGTTTACCTCAGTCGTGGATATACCATGGAATGTTTCTTCGACTTGAGTAACAAATAGGTTGTATAAAATCACATTTTCTATTAATTAATCATTTAAAATTATATCATTTATATATACATATATGTGTTCAGAAGTGATCATATATGTTAATTACCTTTCAAAATAACGTATCAATGGATCCTCGAAATTGAGTAGAACATAAGTGTGTGCACTATGGGCGTCTTCATCACTCGACCACCAAACCTCTTTCAGTTTCCCACTCATTCGCCCAATTTGGCTAAAGATGTCTGGAACAACATCAATCGCATATGTTGGCGCGACACCACCATCATCATATCTTCTTGGAGCTCTTTTCTGGGTACGTACTTTCGGTGCAAAGTAGTATGATGTGAAATGAGATGTTTCTTCTGTCAAACTTCCAGCAATTATAGAACCTTCAACTTTTTCAAGGTTTTTGGCTTTTCCCTTCAAATATATCATGGCCCGTTCATACTGGTACAACCATCCGTAACATACTAGTCCACGAAGCAATGCCTCATATAGGAGGTTGACAACTAGATGCTGCATGACGTCAAAAAATGCCGAAGGAAATATCTTCTCTAAGTTGCACAATAAGATGAGAATGTTCTCATGAAGTTGTTCTACGACATCCACTTTCAAAGTGTGTGTGCCCAGATCCCTGAAAAAAACGCTCCAATGCCTTGTATATTCCAAAAACAATTAAACAAATTATTAGTCTTATTATTTATTTATTATTTTATACATATTATTAAGAAGTAAAAAAATAATGCGTTTTAAATTACTTGCTAGTGCTTCATGTACTTTTGTTGGAAGTAGCTCTGCAAATGCAAAGGGGAGTAGTCGTTGCATAAAGATATGACAATCATGACTCTTCATCCCGTAGAACTTTTGACCCTTTTCAACATATCTAGAGAGATTTGAAACATACCCATTAGGGAATTTCACCTCTGATGCCACCCAGTTGAACAACACCGACTTTTATTCTGAAGACAATCTGAATATCAGAATGGAAACTTGTCCATTGCTTTTTATATGTAACTCGCTTCTTGAGAAAATATCATGCAAGTCAAACCTTGATTTTTTGCTGTCTTTTGTGTTTCCTGGGACATTTAGTATTGTATTCACGATGTTCTCAAAAAAATTATTTTCTATATGCATCACATCGAGGTTGTGGCACAAAAGAAGATCCTTCTAATATGGCAACTCCCAAAATATACTCTTCTTGTGCCAGTTTTGTTAAGTCCGTAAAAATCAGGCATATTGTTAGGAATAAACCAATTACTACCACAAACTGTTTCTTGAGCTCCGTAGTAATCGATTTGTTCTTCAATTTGTTCTCCAGTTAAATATGGAGGAGAAGTGTCTTTCACAACCCTTTCTGCCTAAACAATATCTTGTTTCTTCGGTACGGATGGCTAATGGGAAGGAATCGACAGTGACAGTCGAACCAACTTGTCTTCCTACCATTCTTCAGCTGAAACGCATCTGTCATTCTATTACAATATGGACAAGACAATCTTCCATGCGTAGTCTATCCAGACAACATCCCATAGGCAGGAAAGTCACTTATGGTCCACAAAAGCATCGCTCGCATCGTAAAATTCTTCTTTGTTGAGCAATTATACGTCCTCGCCCCTGTAGACCACAAATCTTTCAACTCTTTTATCAGTGGTTGTAGAAAAACATCCAAAGACCTTTTTGGATAGTTCATACCAGGTATTAATATGGTCAAGAATAGAAACTCCCGTAGCATGCACATCTCCGGTGGCAAGTTGTTTGGCGTAAGAAAGTCTGGCTAGAATTAATATTGTCTCCCTGAGATTCCAAATGGACTAAATCCATATGTGCATAATCCAAGATACACATTTTGGGTATTGCTTGCGAATTCTTGATGTACTTTGTTAAAGTGTTTCCAGGCTCTTGCATCTGATGGATGAGTCATCTCACCTTCTGTCTGAGTATGCTCGACATGCCATCTCATCCCTCCAGTAGTCTACTCGATTGGTACAATCTTTTCAATCTGTCAGTAATTGGTAGGTACCACATCCGTTGGTACGGTATCCTATTACGTCCTTGTCCTTGCGGTTTGAGTCGTTTCTTCTTGCAGAATCGACATTCTTCTAACTTCTCATCATGTACCCAGTAGATCATGCAATTCTCGATGCAAATGTCTATCATCTCCGAAGGCAACCCAAGACTATAAACCAGTTTCTAAATCTCATAATAAGAATCAGCAGACACATTGTCTTCCGGCAGATACTCTTTAAACAAGTCTGCCCATGCATCCATGCAACTTTCAGGTAGATTGTTATCAGTTTTGATATTCAACATTCTAGCATCCAATGACAATTTACAAAGATCTTCTCTACAACCACTGTAAATTGGCTGATTCACAGCATCTAACATTTCATAAAAAAATTTTGCATCTATGTTAGGTTCTTCAACTTCATTATGATCTACAAATGCATCATCTACCATATCATGAACCCTATCATAATCTACCATCTGCTCCTCTTGATGGTAACTGTGTTCATTATGCAAATGATCAACTGGTTCATCCTAAAAATTGCAGTTACTACTACTAGCTTCATTCCCATAATTTTAACCTTCTCCATGTTGAAACCAAATATGGTAATTCGGTGTGAAACCTCTATTTATTAAATGTTTCTATACATATTCGCGACTTGCCAATTTTGAATTGTTCCATTTCAGACAAGGACAGATCATCTTACCACTTTCCTGGGCGAGCGGTGTAGAATCTGCTTGATACATAAATGTCTCCAGCCGTTCGAGATATTCTTTCATCACTCTACCGTTACCATCTCTATGCGTATACATCCACCTCCGCAACTCGAAAATATTTTCATCACTCGACATTCTTTTTCTTTCACATTTTTAGTTTTTTTTTTCTTTTTGGTGTGCTTCCTTTGAGAAAAGGGTCGATGTATTTATTGGAAGTTTTTGAAATTGGTAGGCGAGTTTAAACTTTGAATTTACAAATATTGTTAGATGGCCGAAAAAAACGTGTCACCAACTAAAAAGTTGGTGCACTCGATATATCGACGCTATTTTGTCGTAAAATATTTTCACGTAAATTTTTCGTAATATTTACGTTGACTTTACGACGAAGCCGTTTTTCCTCGTAAAGAACTCGTTATGCTGCGTCGTTTTTGCGACAAAAGTGTTTTTTGTTAGTTAACGAAGAAGTTATGTCGATTTTTATTTTCCTCGTTAAATACTCGCAAAACCGAGGTAACTTAACGTGGACATATTTTCCTCGTTAAATTTCCTCGCTAAAGT
>CAJHQP010009824.1:0-20876 GCA_905132765.1 Moricandia arvensis
CCCCAACAGCGTTAAACTCTTTAAGAGTATTATCTTTCCCAGATTTGGAGTCCTGCGAATTGTAATAAGCGATGGAGGTACCCACTTCATTAACAAAGTGTTCGAAAAACTTCTTAAGAAACATGGAGTCCACCATCGAGTAGCTACACCATATCACCCTCAGACCAGCGGACAAGTAGAAGTATCCAATCGTCAGATCAAAGAATTCCTATACAAGACGGTGGGATCAACCCGTAAAGATTGGTCTTTGAAGTTAGATGATGCACTTTGGGCATACTGAACAGCTTTTAAAACTGCATTAGGAACTATCCCATTCCACTTAATATGTGGAAAATCATGCCATCTCCCTGTACAGCGAGCGCATAAAGCGAATGGGCCATTAAAAAGATAAACTTTGATGCTAAGCCCGCAGCTGAAATGAGATTAGTTCAGCTAAATGAGCTCGACAAAATCCGATATCATGCTTACGAGAACTCTAAAATTGTAGAAGGAGAGAACGAAAGCCTATCACGACAAGAAAATTATTCACGTCATTTCGAACCAAACGATCAAGTGCTCCTGTACAACTCTTGAATGACCCTGATTTCCTGGAAAATTACGTTCTTGTTGGTCCGGACCCTTCACCATCAAAGAAGTTACCCCTCATGGGACAGTTGTCCTGTTTAATCCTAAGGGAGAAGATTTCATGGTGAATGGGCAGCGAGTGAAATACTATTGGACTAGAGCTGAAATTCCGCATACTCAGACCACTCGTCTAGAGATGCCTGATCCTGTATGGTGAGCCCATTCCCCATCAAGCTAACGAATTTAAACAAGCGCTGAGTGGGAGGGCAACCCACTAATTTACTAATTTAATATACATACATATATATATATATTAATGATAAAATACAAAAACCAAAAGTAACATTTATATACATATATATATTAGCAGTAATACTTTAATAATTAACAAATATTTAATAATTAGTTATCATTTACGCCAATTATAAAAATCTCAACTAAATAAGGAGTCACCGACCAGACCATCGATCGATGCACTTATGTTGTCATTGACCGACGGTCGTGCGTCGGGTGGGTTAACTCGACACTACCCTTCTGCCATCCATCGATACACTTAACAGTATTGGTATATTCGATTATCTCTAACACTATTACTTATTATATATTTTGTCATGACCTATCGAGGCGGATTACACTGCTGACGTGTTGTTTAAGCCTTGGGGGAGGGGGGGGGGGGTCTACTAATGCTATTTGATTGTTTTTGAGTGTTATTTATATCTATATAATTTTTTGAAAAGTTTTATTGAGTGAAGAAGAGGACTATGATAGGAAATTTACTATTGACTAACAACACTTTAGCACCATTCTAAGAAGATTGTTTGCAGAGATTACTAGAGATACTAAAGTGGATCATCATGCCACTATATCGCACTTGCTTAGAAAGTTTGGAGGAACCAAAGCTGATTTCCAACACTAATCCTGACATTATTTTCTTGCTTTGGGATTTGGTATATATTGGATCGGATTCCTTCTGCAAGTTTGGAAGGTAAAAGTCTGTGTGCTTCTGATTCCCCTCTCTCTCGCCTTCAGATTAAAAAAAAAGGAGTGACCAGGATTGGTGGCTAGAACCATTAAAGCTAGATTCATCTGATCCTAGAAAGAGATAAAAAGGTCAAAAAGAAGTGAACATGATCTGGTAGCAAAAATCATTAGGTTTGATTCATGGAAGCCTATCCAAATATCTCGGTCAATTAAAAAATCAAATGATACCCTCAAAATAAGGGAGACATTGACTGAGAAGAAGCACAAGAAGAGAAAGAGAAAAGGAATCAGAGAAGACTACATGTATGTTAAGATACTTGCAGAGGTAAGAATCCATGTGTCCCTTGATCGATACTCCCAAGGTAAAGCATGTACGTTTATTTTGTGCAAAGAAATGAAATTAGTAGAGGAGCGTGTTAGACTAGTATTCGCAGGTTTGTTGTAGAATAGATTTGGTTTCTACACTAGGATAGGGTATATAAAGTTTCTCTGTGATTAATTTGATAGGATGTGGCTTCAAGAAAGTAAGGTGACAATTATATTTAGATAGTATGTGAGTTCTCGTTTTCAAAAATTCTCACACATGCTTTGTTTGCTTGATGGCAAGAAAATGTTAAGTCTGGGGGAGTTGATATACTATGGATTTTACCTATTTACCTATAATATATATAGTATAATTAGAGTCTTTTACATGCATTTGACATTTTTTTAGAGTATTTACAGGTCTAGGTACTTATGGAAGCAATTGGAGCTTTTGGACTATTTTGGACAATTAGGACTGCTCAGCAAAAACCCCAGAGTCGGATCCAGATTTATGCATGCACCATCGATCGAAGTCACCCACTGGGCGTTGATTGACGTTGAAGTCGGCAGGAAGATTGGAAAATTACAAATTTTACCCAGAAGTCTCATTAATTGCAAGACAAGTCCATGGCCAAATTTAGACTATTTATTAGGGTTTTCTATCTTCGTTAAACCCTAAGCTTATCATTCTGAAACAAAACAGCCACAAAAGTTTCACAAGATTTTTAGAGTTGGAACACATTGCTACATCCATTGGAGAGAAAGATCTTATCATCATTACAAAGAAGATATTGAAATCCTTATCTTTTACTCGTTCTAGTATATGCAATTTATTCATAATTTAATGATGTTCTTTATTGTTATGATTGAGTAATTCTCTATTGGATTTAGGGTTATTCAATGGTAGTAATGTATAGGTGATTTTATAGAATTGTTAGGGTAATCTTCTTGGTTCTTTTTTAAAGTAGTACTTAATGCTAAGTTGAATTTGATCATTTCGATCTTAGAAATTAGGGTTCAATAGCGCAAGCGAGAGCATGGTTATAACCTGGATCTATCTTAAACAATCTAAATAACTAGTAAAAACGAGAGTTGAATTAGAAGTTTAGAGAATATATTAAACCACAACATTAGTATTGGTTTAGAATGAGCATCGATCGACGCCTACTTGTTGCTATCGATCGACGCTCAGCCGAGATGAGCGAGAGTGATCTCCTAAACTCTAAGGTTTAAATTCAGAACGATACTTAATAAAACCCTAGCAATCTATTAAACTGCATTATGAAAATCTACCTGAGAATTTCCCCTAAGTCTAGCGTCCTAAATTAATCTTCACAAACCACACCAATCTTAAAGATCGGTTTTATTGTTATTGTTGTAATTCATCTAGCCTTAATTCAAAGATAATAAATTTATTGTGTAATCTTAGAGTCTCTGTGGATTCGATCCCTAAGTACTACATTGAACCTATTATTTGAGAGAGTAAAGCGGGAATATAGAGTTAATCTGAAAGTCAAATAAAACCCCGCATCATTATGCAAGAAAGCATTTCTTGATGTTAGTCCAGGATGTCATAGATCCCAGTGGTAGCTGCTTAAGCCAATATGAAGCTTCTCCAGCAAGTGAGTAATTAACCTACAGAAAACATAGTCCCCAGGGACTCCATTAGCTTTAATAGCTGTCACTAGATCATAAATTCTCTCCAGGTGATCCATAGGGTGCTCATGTTGCAACCCATGGTAAGGTGTCTGTGCTACAAGTCCGAAGAAAGTGGGTTTGATCTTAAAATTGTTTCTCTGAAAAGATGGAGTACGAATGGCGGATCTGTTGGCGTACAACTGGTCTGGACGGTTGTAGTCAGCCAGTGTTCTCTGAGAAGCTTGGGCATGAGCTTCAGTTTGAGCCACTGCAGCGTTTGCTTCAGCTTATGCTTCTGCATCAGGGATTACAGCCCCTTGATCGTCTATCTTTTGACCTGCTGCATTACGTAGGTGACCGTTCAGATCACGCAAGTCTCCATTCTCATTTTGAACAAATAAAATAGTCACGACCATTTGAATTATTCTGCTGCTGTCGATCGATGCATGTAGGTGTTCGTCGATCGATGTGGTGTGGTCAACGTCGGTCGATGCTAGAGTTCTGATGTTGGTTGATGCTATCCATAAAGAGGTGTCGGCCGACGCTGAGTAGATGCCCTCCCACAATTCTTGTCGTCTTTCTTTGCGGATCATACGTTCGAGCTTATTTGGGTCTGAGAATAGTAGTTCTTTTCCTTTATTGCCCCTGGTACTCTTTTGCATGTACCTGAAAAAACAAAGAAAAGAAAAATTCAGTAACTTGAAAGAAAAAACAAACCTAGACTATATCCTAGAAATTAAATCGAATGGTTCTGGGAACTGAAATCCACACTGTCGATTTCCGTAAACTTAGGAAGTTAGGAAACTCTAATTTTCCCAGGAGATCCCAGACAATCTGCTTTAAACCAAACGCCATGCAACCAAATAAATTTGAGAAAGAAACTGACAAAAAAAAACATGATAAGACAATTTCGAGAAGAAAGAGAGCAAAGAGGTTCTTATTTTGTAATTGGGTAAGAGTTTTCGTACAAGAAGGTAATGAGCCTTGGCTACAAAAGCTGTCGGCGAGATCCTTAGTTCTAGCAACCTGACTACGAAAACCTAATCGACACGCAGCTTGATAAAAAAACGAAAGTAAAATCCTATTGCTCTAAGTTTGCTGTGAATGCTAAAAAAGTTCTCCCTTGAGTCTCTCGTCTTGTCTTCTGTTATATACCCCTCTTCAAGACGGTTTGGTATTTCCGTTCTGCCCCTAGATAGAGTATCATTTTGCGGAAGTATTCTTCTTCATCTTGATCTTCATCATTATCTTGTAGACTTGACACTTATCTTCGATTTCACGACATTTATCTTCTTCTGAAAGTAAAGATACACCTTCATAACATTGCTGGACTCAATTTCGTATGAAACCGCAAGTGGGTCTTTAGCCGCGTTCTAGGTCTCTTTGAGCTATATTTCGACATAGAAATTTTTATGATTTCTTCAAAAGAACGTTTAATGATACGACATCTCCTTACATAGGAAGTTCACACTTCTCGTGTAGTGTAGAAAAATGTGGTCTTGAGTTAACCGTTGCCGTTTATATGATAAACATGAATTTCATTCAGGAAAATGAGTCTTCGCGGTTTTTATCGTAAAGTTTCAACGGTAACTCAGATTGAGACAAAACGAACAGCCTTTCAATCAAGATTCGAGAGAGAAGCCAATGGGTATGGTCTCACTCGCCATATGGTGACCTGGGAGCTGTATTTGGGGACCTGGTGTTCGTTTGGCGACTCTTAATTGTTTTAATCGTAAAATCACTCGCCATATGGTGACCCGTGCTTCTCGAGTGCAGGTTTCCATATGGCGACCCATTCCTTGAGAGTGTGGGTCGCCATATTGCTACACGTACTTTCCGGGTGCAGATCTCCATATGGCGACCTGTGTTCTAAGTGTGTGGGTAGCCATATGGCTACCCGTACTTTCCGGGTGCAGGTTTCCATATGGGGACCTGTGTTCTGAGAGTGTGGGTCGCCATATGGCGATCCGTGCTTCCCGAGTGTCAGTTGACACATGGCGACCCGTGCCTTGAGAGTGTGGGTCGCCAAATCGCAACCCGTGATTCCCGAGTGCCAGTCGCCATATGCCGACCTGGGTTTTCAGAGTGTGGATCGCCATATGTCGATCGGTGCTTCCCGAGTGCGGTTGCCATATGGCGATATGGGTCTTAAGATTGTAGGAAGCCATATGGCAACCCGTACGCCAAGTTTGGGACTTTGCCGTATGATTACTTACCCCTTGCGGCTTGATCGTTCTTTGAAAATTTTCATGAACTGAGACATTCGGAAGGAGCATGTTCCAAGGACTTGAGCCGTTGATTTCGTCGCAACCAATTCTGACCCCAATAGTTAGCCCCCCATTTCGCTAGGACATAAGCTTTTAGCGTGAGGTCCTAGCGGGCGGTTAAGCTGGTTGTGCGAGTTAGAAGGTATCATCAGCCGAAAGTCCGAGGATGAATAGTTAAAATTCTTGCCTATAAGAAGGTGGAGTAAGTGTTGAAGATTTTTTATCACTTGCTCACTTTTCCCAAATAGAATTCATCCAAGGTAGAATTACTCTCTCTCTTCTTCTCCAAGTGTTTTTTTTTTAATTTCACTCTTAGAGCAATGTCTTCCAAAAGGAGAGGTTCCAAGAGAGCCAAGCTTCATCACACTAATCGTAATGATAACCATGACGACGAGGAGGTCGTTTCGAAACCTAAGTTTATTCCACACTCAGCCGACCCTGCCAAGGCTGAGGCCTACTGGGTTGCTTTGTGTGAGAGTTTGACTCCTTCCCCCAAAGCGCAGTTCCCTAGCAGGCCTCCCCGCAGATGGGACCGAAACCTATCAAGCAAGATTTCGTATCCATTCCTCGAAAGTTTTCGATAGTTTTGTCATGTGCCCAAAAGCGTGAGTTCCGGATTACACGACAGGGTGAAAGGGCCAACGACCCCCCCCCCCCCATCCCCCGTGGGTTATTTCACTTGTTACGAGGCGCACATTGTGTGTTGCTTTATGTGGTTTCCAATCTCAGAGATCGTTGTTCAGACCTTGAACCGTTTTAAGCTATCAATTGGGAAGATTAACCTTACAGGTCTTCAACACCTCTTAAGAATTCTGGTTCTGAGTTACGAGCACGGGGCGTCCCTTAACGTTATCACTTTACGCTTTGCCCACACATGTCGATTGTAAAGGACACAATCTCGAACGGTCATGCGTGGGAGAAGTGATTCTTCTTCGTCCTTATTAATAGTGATGCGGTCGAAGAGATCTGCATTCCTGAATTCTTCAGTGAATGGGGTCGCTATGGTACTGATTAGGTATATGTATGTTTTTGTCCGACGATATCTAACTCTTTAGTTCTTTGCTTTCTGAAGAGACCAACCCATTACCGCCGTTCCCGGAAAACGTGATTGCTGTGCGGGATCTTCTTCGAACCAGTTCATTTTTCTGGACCTCTTTGACCCCGAAGCAAGTTTGCAAGGCGCTGTGATATCACCAGTCACTAGCCTGTCCTCAAATGGTTGTGGAAGAAGGATCCAAATCGGAGATGGATGAGTTCGTGTCGAGGGACGTTCCGGTGTCTCGAGAGGATGTGGGACCTTCCAGGGTCAAATGTGTTGATCTAAGCAACGCCAAATTCCTTTCGAATGATCTGCCCTTGCCCGGATGGCCTTCCAACTTCGGCCCGGTTGATGGGAGTGGTGTCAGCGACTTTCCCTTGCCAGATTGTGGGTTTGATGATCTCTTCAAGGACCTTCCGTTTGACTCCGACCCTGCACCTACCTTGGATGGTCAGGCGAGGTCGAAAGCCTTTGCAGAGGGTTCCAGAATGATAAATCCCGTTAGTAATTTGAATTTTGGTTGTTCTAGTATATATATATATATATATATATATAATTTTTTGAGAGCAAGTTTCCTTATCTTCTGACCTATGCAGGGGCTGCTTGCATTCAACTCCGCCCTCGAGGCGAGCTACCAGGAGGCTCGAGTTTGCCGTTTCAAGGCCGAGAGAGCAGAGAACAAAGCTGCTCTTCTTCGAGAAGAGGTTTCCGCTCGTGATCTCCGGGACCAGGAGGGGGACAGAAGGCACGCTAGGGCTCTTCATCGTGCAAAGAGGCGAGGGAAACGCGAGGTTGCTGCATTAAAAGAGGACTGTGCTGCTTAGTTCAGGACAGAATTTGGGAAGCTTAGGGGAACCCAATAGCTCATGGGTGACTTCCGAGAGTGCCATGGAGCTGTTCGTGCCTTGTCACGGAAAACGGCTGACTATGTTTTCCAGACTGAGATGCACATCTGCGTCTTGGGCTGAAGGCTCGGACTGACAGCTAGAGTCCATGTTGACGCGCTTGATTTCCCCCTCTTCCTTGTCGTCTTCCAATGGTGGAAGATCGACCGGATTTTTCCGTGCTGGCGTAGGGGTTATTTCGTCAGGATTTTGTCCCGACGGCTTCTCCCATGCGTTCCCGGACCGGTTCAAAGGAGTTCTGAAGTCGAGTATTCTTCCTTGGAGCCTAGTGGTTCCACGAGGAAGAGCAGCTCGGGTCTGCGTAGTTTGGGTTTCGACTTGCTTAGCGAGATATCCCATGAGATTATCCTGGTCTTCCGCCATTTTTTTGTAGGTGGAGATCATTTTTTTCATCTCCTCGACTGCCGCTGTGTTGGGCTCAGTGTTAACCGTGGCAGTGATGCTCGCAGTAGTGTTTTCAACTTTGTCGTGGCTAGCGTCATCGCGAGGTTGTTGGTTGTTGAGATCATCAGCTGACATGTTTGATTGGGCGTTCTTGTGGTTAAGAGAAAGATTAATCTGTAAGTCGCCCTCCTTCTAGCGCCAAACTGTGGGAACCGAAATCCACACCGTCGATTTCCATAAACTTAGGAAGTGAGGAAACCCTAACTTTCCAAGGAGATCCCGGACAATCTGCTTTAAACCAAACGCCACGCAACCAAACAAATTTGAGAAAGAAACTGATGATAAAAACATGATAAGACAATTTCGAGAAGAAAGAGAGCAAAAATTTTATTATTTTGTAATTGCGTAAGAGCTTTCGTACAAGAAGGTAATGAGACTTGTCTGCAAAAGCTGTCGGCGAGATCCTTAGTTCTAGCAACCTGACTTCGAAAACCTAATCGAAACGCAGCTTGATAATAAAACAAAAGTAAAATCCTATTGCTCTAAGTATTCCGTGAATACTAAAAAAGTTCTCCCTTGAGTCTCTTGTCTTGTCTTCTCTTATATACTCCTCTTCAAGACGGTTTGGTGTTTCCGTTTCTGCCCCTAGATAGAGTTTATCATTTTGCGGAAGTATTCCGCTTTATCTCGATCTTCATCATTATCTTGGAAATTTGACATTTATCTTCAGTTTTGCAAGATTTAACTTCTTCTGCGAGCAAAGATACACTGTCATAACATTGCTGGGCTCAATTTTGTATGAAATCGCAAGTGGGTCTTTAACCGCGATCTAAGCTTCTTTTGCCTATATTTCGACTTAGACGTTTTTACGATTTCTTGGAAAGAACATTTAATGATACGACGTTGCTTTAGCTAGGAATTTCACACTTCTTGTATAGTTTAGACAACAGTGGTGTTGAGTGAACCGTTGTCGTTTCAACGATAAACATGAACTTCATTTTGGAAAATGAGTCTTCGCGGTTTTTATTGTAAAATTCCAATGGTAACTCCGATTGACACGAAACAAAGATCATTTCAATCAAGATTTGAGAGAGAAACCAAGGGGTATGATCTCACTTGCCATATGGCAACCTGGAAGCTGTATTTCGCGACATGGTGTTCGTTTGGCCACTCTTACTTGTTTTAATACTAAAATCTCAACGAAAACTCTGATTGAGACGAAACGAAAAGCATTTCGATCGCGAATCAAAAAAGAATAAAAAGGAGAGACACAGCTAGACATATGTCGACCCAGACTCAGAGAGGTCTGGTTGCCATATGGCGACCTGGACTTGGCGAGGTCAGGACCCATTTGGCGACCTGGACTTGGAGAGGTGAGGTTGCCATTTGCCGACCCGGACTTGGTTAGATTGGGTTTCCGTATGGCGACCCGGACTGGTTGAGGAAGTCGTCATATGGTGACCCGGACTGTTGTGGCTCTAGGTCTCCATATGGCAACCCAAGCTTTGCGTGTGAAGGTTGCCATATGGCGACCCGGATTCAGTGTGTGCGGGTCACCATATGGCGACCCGTGTTTCTCGAGTGCAGGTCGCCATAACGCGACCCTTGCCTTGAGAGTGTGGTTTACCATATGGTGACCCGTACTTACCGGGTGCAGGTTGCCATATGGCGACCTGTGTTCTGAGAGAGTGGGTCACCATATGGCGACCCGTACTTTCCGGGTGCAGGTCGTCATATGGCGACCTGTGTTTTGAGAGTGTTGGTAGCCATATGGCGATCCGTGCTTCCTGAGTGCCGATCTGAATATGGCGACCCGAGCCTTGAGAGTGTGGGTCACCATATGGCGACCCGTGCTTCCCGAGTGCCGGTAGCCATATGGCGACCCGGGTTTTGAGAGTGTGGGTCGCCATATGCCGACCCGTGGTTCCCGAGTGTCGGTTGCCTAATGGCAACCCATACGCCAAGTTTGGAACTTCGCCGTATGATGACTTACCCCTTGGGCTTGATCGTTCTTTGAAATGTTTCATGAACCGAGACCTTCGGAAGGAGCATGTTCCAAGAACTTGAGCCGTTGATTTTGTTGTGACCGATTTTGACCCCAAAAATGGTGATCAATGCTCCCTGGCAACGGTGCCAAATTTGACATGGTGTGTTTATTGTTTTAGCTGGGTATGAATATCCTAAACAATTAACTATCAAATTAACCATTATCTTAACACACAAATAAAAATCTTGCCAAGAGAGATCAGGTGTAGTACTTAGGCATTGAGTCCACAGAGAGCAATGACACACAATAGATTTCTTATTTCTGAAGACTAAGCTAGGTAGATATACATATCAATAGCAAACAATCAGTTTAAGAAAATATTCCTTATCAAGAAGTATAGATGAAATATGTAAATATGATAATAATGCAAATATGGAAATATTTTATTAAACTTAAAAAAACGCAAATGTAAATATGCTAGACCTAGGGTTTCAGGCTTAATGGATTGTAGGGAATAGGAAGCACGGAAATGTAAAATATCTAAAACTCAAATATTAACTATTCTGACCCTTTTAACTCAAACACTTGTATGTGAGTAAAAGGAAAGACCATCGATCGACGACTAATGCCTGATTTCGATCGATGGTGAAATCAGAAGGAAGTGTGAACGAGATTTGATATGTTCACAAAGCTAATTAGACCAGCTCTCGCATGAGCCTAACAACATAGTTCAATGATGTCTATTCTGGCATAGAACATACTCTCGTAGTCGTCCATGTCCTAGTTTTGAGATTCTAGTTAGCTACTCTAGAATGCAAGCATTAAGCATAACTTAATTGATGGATGTTATCTTAACCTAGCAATCCTACTTTTTGGCTAATCCATGATTGTCGTCATTCAACCCTAAATCTAGTTGATAAATACTCATCCATAATTAAAGTAAGAATAATGTCTGAATATAATGCATAGATAAAATATTGAAATTCCAATATAAATCTCCATAAGGAGTTATGAATCTTCCTCCCTAGAAAACCTTTAAATTATAATAGAAAACTAAACTCTCTTCTCTTAACTCTCTCCAACTCTCCACACTCTCCTTGTGTGTAATACATAAAGCATAAATATAGAACCCCAAAATCTAGGTCAAAACTCGTCCAGTGTACTTCGTCATTTGTCTCTAACTTGGGCTTGAGATCGTTGTTTGCGAATTGGTCATCGATTGATGGCAAGTGTGAAACATCGATCGATATTGATCTTGTACCATCGGTGAACGCCAAGATAGTGTCGTCGATTGATGACTGTAGCTACGGATTCTTCTCCACTAAATGTTCCAAAAACTCCAAGTATCTCCATATATCTCTAAAACGTACCTTGGACCTGCAAAGACCTTAAAACATAGTCTAGACACACATAATATACCCTAAATAGAGCCTATAACATGGCCTAGTACTGGTAATAAATAGGCTATATCACCTGCAAAGTCTTTTAGAAGCTTCTGGTTCAAATTCAAATCCTACCAAAGAGATTGTCCACACCATGGATTCAATGAAGTGCAACTTCTCAGCACTTTCTTAAGAGGTATTGAGCTGTCATACCAGATGTCTTTAGACACAGCCAATGAGGGAAACTTATGCACTAGGAGTCCAGAAGAGGCTACCAGATTGATTGAGAATTTGGGAGCTGGCAACAACACCAAGAACAATAATCATGAGAGGAAGAAATCAGTCCCTACACTGACAAAGGATCAGATGGAAGAAGCATAAGCCAAGTTGGATAGTGTTTAGAGGTTTATGAAGAAGCAAGTTAGCTTTGGACAAGGTGTAGAGGCTATAGGATCTGACAATGAGAAAAGTGAAGAAGAGGATGTGATCTTTGTTGGTGGAAATGGATTCCAAAGATACAAGAACCAGAGCAACCGAAACTCTTATGGCAATGGTCAGAGGAGTAGCTACACCCAAGGATCACAGCAGCAGAGACTCCTACTATCAAAACACCCCATCAAATACCCAGGAAAACAAGATTGAAGCCGTGATTGACAAAGTTCTTGAGGAAAAACAGAAGATGACTGTGGATTTCAATGGAAAGATTGATGCTGTCTATGTCAACCTTAACACTAAATTTGAAGCTCTCAACACCCATGTGAAGAAGCTAGAGAATCAAGTTGTTCAGACCAGTGAAGCTTTGAGGAGACAAGAAGCCTTGATCAAGGAAAAGAATGAGGCTGGGCAGAAGCACCACGTCAGTGCCATCATAAATGATGATTTTTGGCAAGTATTGGAAGAATTTAGACACCGGGAGGAAGAAACTAGTGAGAATCTTCTGCTCTGTTCGAATGACCATCGATCGACATTCAAAGTTACCCATCGATTTTACGGTACCTTAAGAATCTGTGGGATCATGTGAAGAGATGAACATTAATCAAAAATTTGACCCTACCGTCGATCGACGGTTATTTGAAACAAAAGGGATGTCGATTGCCAAACATAGACGTGAGTCTTTTATATGCTAATAGGCACTCGAAACCCACCCTACCCAACCCAAGACAGATAGATGAACCAGTCCCTACGGTAATTTAGGAAGTTATAGATTGACATTATAGAGGATAGAATAAGATCACTGAGCATCTTAGAAGGGAAGCTAAGAGAAAGAGATGGAAAGCTTTACTAAGAGAGTCCTCAGAATCCCTTTAGAAACCCCATTCCAGGAAGCTTATTACACTCAAAGATTGTGGAAATACGTTAGAGAAACCAAGGAGACTGATAAGGGCGTAGAAAGAATGTTCAATCATCTGAGGGAAAAGACAAAGCAGGGGGTCAAGTTGAAGAAAAGAAGTGACCCTGGAAAGTTTGTGGTTCCCTGCAACATAAAGGGACATGACTACCCTCTTAAACTCTGCGACACCGGTTCTTCAGTAAGCATTATGCCAAGAACCATGGCAGCAGTTCTAATCTTAAAAGTGGAGCCTTCTAGTGATTCATTCACTTTTGTTGATTACTTTAAGGTGAATTCAGGAGGCATAGTCAATGACCTCCAAGTGAAAATCGGCAATGCCCTAATTACTATGGACATTGATGTATTCGAAGTCCAAATGGAGTATGGGAACTGAAATTCACACTGTTAATTTTAGTGAACGGAGGGAAGCAAAGAAAACCCTACTTTCCATCAGGTCCGTATTTTCTGCAAGAGCTAGCGACAAGTAATTGAATAAACGCAGAAAATATGAAAAGATAACAGAATAAATAAATAAAAGTTTGATCTTTATTTCGAATTTGCATAAGAGCACAGCGGTTGTTACAAGAGATTGGAAAGCTTCATCCGCAAGAGCTGTAAGCGAGTTTTCTAGTTCTAGCCATTTCAAACCTTAAACCTAGTTGGGTCGCAGCTCAATAATAAAAGACGAAAAAAGATAATAAAAATCTTTTGATTGATTTTGTACTGGACCTTATGAAAGTCTGCGTACATACCCCCCATAGAGGATCAAGCTGGATGTAGTTAAGTTAAAGAGTTTGAACAAGAGATCGAACTGCCTTTGCGAGTTCGTCTAGTAATCGAGTGCAAGACATAGAAAACCAAGCATGTCGAGAATAATGCATATTGTTCTTAAGTGCTAAGTATTTTCTGACAATTTTTTGTCCCTCAGCGCCCCTCTCCTTTTTTTCTCTTATATATGCCTTTGATGGTCGTTCATCTTTCCATTTACGCCCCTGATTCGAGTTTATCTTTCCCTAGAAATCTTCCTTATCTTCTCGATTTTTTCATAATTATCTATAAACTTAACATTTATCTTCTTTTCCATTTATCTTATTTTCCATTTATCTTTTGTAGAAATTTGGTAGACCCTCCTTGTAATTGAGATCATTCTCGTCTAAAATCGTATGTGGGCCTTTATCGTGTTTTAGACCTTTTCGGGCCGTTTTACGATTTAAACAATTTTTACGATCTCTTTCGGAGATATCGTCCGTCATACAATTACACAATGCTGGTTCCAAAAAATAATAAAACCATCCACATATCCGAGAAAACATTGGTGTTTAATTTAATCATTATCGTTTTATATGATTGACTTGATGTTTTTACAAGAATTAATCCGGCAAAGACCAAACAGAGAGAGTGAAGAAGAGGATATGCTCAGGTTCCCCGTGGGCGACTAGACTCTCGATAAGGTCTAGTCGCCGTGTAGTCTCCCACAGCCTAGAGGTTGTGCGCGTCTAGTCATCCATGGGAGACTAGATGTTGCGTGGGTCTAGTTACCCATGGGTGACTAAACCTTTTGGATAGTCTATTCGCCGATGGCTGGCTAGAATTTGTTAAGGGTCTAGTCAGCGACTAAACTTTTTCTGAGTCTAGTCGCCTGTGGGAGACTAGACTTGGAGGCGACGTGCTCGTTGTTATGGTTGTAAATCTTGATCCGTTAGTCTAGACGAGATAGACTGTGAGAAGTTCGGATGCGATGGTTTCTTGTTTTCTTTCTTACTTGAAAGAGAGACAACATTTCCGAGGCAACTTTAGACATTTTTTCCGTCATGACCACTTTTGACCCCAACAATGGAAGATTGTTTCGTAAAATTCATAATTTCTAGCAAAAAACCTTCCACAAGAAATTTTACCTGATCATTTCAGCTTTTGACAAAAATTCTTTTATTCCTTGTTTGGGATGAAATATACGAAGTTTGTTCTTGTATCCTTATGCAAATAGGTCTGACTTATAAAATATAGTTTCTCTGACATTTTTAGCTTATATTTGCTTAAGGCACAATTTCTTAGAGGATTGTAGTTGTTGATTTCGCCATGACCGATTTTGACCCCAACAGTTAGCCCCCCCCCCCCCCCCCCCCCCATATCGTAAGATATTATGTGTAATTTCTTGCGAATTAATGATTGGCGTGTTAGGTGGAATCAATGTCTAAAAAATTCCTTTGGCGAAACCAGTGTTTTTTTAAAGTTGATAAGATTGGGGCTGCGCCTTATGAAGGCTGCCTATGTACCCTTGCCAAAGGGATCAAAACTTCCGTAGTCCGTTTGGAGTTAAGATTCTTACGACCTATTTTTCTGTGAGACCTTACGGATTAGTAATGTTTCATGTAGAGATTATCGAGCAAGTTGCTGCCGATGGCATTGTGTATTGGACCTTTGCCGGCCTCAAGACTAGCCTTGTAGGCTGTTTCCTTTGGATTTATGAAGTCGTGGATTATTTTCCTT
Source organism: Moricandia arvensis (assembly GCA_905132765.1). Lineage (NCBI taxonomy): Eukaryota > Viridiplantae > Streptophyta > Magnoliopsida > Brassicales > Brassicaceae > Moricandia > Moricandia arvensis. Next base: position 15,268 of record CAJHQP010009824.1, read on the forward strand.
TTTAAAAATGTATAGAGTAGCCATACACGAAGATGAGAGAAAGAGTGTGAGTTGTCATCTTATTTTTAACGCTCAGCGGATCGTGATACTTGTCGTTTCTGTAAGACTAGAATATTCGAAGGCAAATGTCATAAATGCGCAAATATCGATGAAGAGACAAATTTTGGAATCTTGTATTGGGTTTGATACTATGCCTTGATATGTTTGAGACCAGTGTGTTGGGTTTAGGCAAGACATAGGCCTAGTAACGGTTTAGGGTTTGCGATGACTGTTTCAGCTTACGTTACCCGTTGCGTTTTTGACATGATTTTGTCTCAATAATGAAGTTTACGATAAGTTCTTGGCTTATATGACTTGCACTAATTGGGAACCAACCATCTCTCCAAATACAATTTCGAATTCTTTCGGAAGTTCTGACCAAAATTTTAATTTCTTTTATAGGGCGCTATTATCTTTGTGTCGGATGTCTGAGAGCTATCTCTGCGGGACGAAATGGCTTAGTCTGTTTAGGACATTTAGAGTTTGTCGTGATCAGGAACAAACATGATGGTATGTGTTGGATCGTTTAAGTTTGAGCCTCTGCGAAGGATGTGTGTTTTAGAAGGTGTTAGTGCGTAAGACTGTTTGGTGTTCAAAGATGGTGTTTTTTACCGAGGAAGGTATTTTTGTCGAAAAACGGTTCTTCAGGCGTCTGCGGCGTCTCGCAATGCTGAAAATTAGTTTTTCTTTCATATGCCACATTTCTGGCTTGAAATGTCCGCGGTCTTGAAGATGTTTTGCGGTGTCGCAAGGGTTTTGTTTTAACCTTATGGCAGAGAAACGTTTTGGTTTGTTTTTAGGATGTTCGCAGCCAAAACTCTCGTTTTCGTTTGTATATTAAATTGTTTAATTTGTGATCGAGGAAAAAGGACCAAGGGATTGCGTGACTTTTTACCTGGGAGTAAGCTTCTCCTTCACTGTGTTTTGTGAAGACCCTCCGAGATTTATTTCGTATATTTTTAAGGATGTTTCGTATAAATTAAGGAGCTTTGTTATGAGTTTTTCCTTAATGCCGCTCGTAAATTGTGGAACATATAGAATTGGGCGATTTATGGACAAGTTCAAGTTTTTCGTTTAACCGTTTGGTTATTAGGTTATTTTGTTACAATCTAGTCTTGAAACATTTGCGTGAGTCTCTTGAGAGAAAAAAATTGGTCAACCAGCGGTAAATCTAGTAAACGAGCGGGGAGAAAATGTTCCCTTGGTTGTGCTCTCTGTTACTTGTGTTCTCGATTTTTCTCTGTCGCAAATGTTTTTTTATGCTGATGCAAAACGTTTTTGAAGTATGAGAGCGTACGAGTATAGTATACGTACCTACCCCCTCTCTTTTTATGAAAGAAAACGGCTGAATCAATATTTTGAAAGATTTTATATGTTTTCTTTTTTGAGAGTTGGGACGATCGACTATCTGATTCTATCTAAAGAGGACGTTGGGATTGTGACTTGTGGTTATCAAGTTGACGACTTGGAATATGTCGGTTTTGAGAAAAAATCTAGGAACGAGTTGGTGTTAAGACGACGTTTGTGTCTCTCGTTATTTCTTTCTTTAGTAAGCAAGCTTATTACGCATGACGTTTGTTTCTCGGTTTTGCGAGAATTTAGATCAATTTGCAAGATTGCCTGAACAGTTAAGGAACAATTGATCGAGATAGGGAAAATCGCCTAAGACATTGTTCGCTAGACTATCCAGCTAGAATTTAAGTTCCCTAAATATAACAGCAATCTCGAAAGCGTTTTTATTTCTTAGGTCCTTCCTATGAAAATTTCCCAATCTGATTAAAAATTTCAAAGTCAGACATACCTTAGTTTTCTCGAGGATTCGGGTTTGCCTCTTCTCTTTTTTTGCTTTCTGCCTTCCTCTTCTCGTGTCTGTCTACCCCTTACGGATACTAAGACCATTGATTCTTCCTGGACTTCTTTACTTTCCTGGCTGCATTTAGGCTGAATCCTGTCTTGTGTTTTTGTTCGACGATCAATATTTTTACCATCTGGGTTTCAGTCTTCGTATCGTAAGTTTTTATGAAAACGAATAAGTAACTCGTCGAAAGTATTTTGGCGTTTATGACTAGCAAAGGGTGACCAGGAGATGCCAAGGGCGATACAGGAAGGCTCATAGGGAGATGAGGTTGGATAGAGAGGACGGTGAGACCATGGATAGAGACCAATGGGCGACGTTTACTTCTCAGATCTCGGTCCATCTCTTTCTTTTTCCCATAGTCCTTTTGTATGATCTTTTTCTGATTTATTCTATGAAATATGTATCATAAGATATTATCAAATTAACTTTACGAATGATGTTTCATAAATATTGTCGAGTTTACTCTTCGAAACTTGTTTCATTAAATGTTGTCGAGCTTAATTTTACAAACTTTATTCCGGCAACATATTATCGAGTTTAATTTTACAAAAGCTGTTTCGTAAATGTTGTCGGGTTTAATTTTACGAAAGTTATCTCGTAAATGTTTTCAAGTTCGGTTGTACAAGAACGGTGTTCTGGAAAACTCAGGTTTTGCGGTTTTTCCGCAAATTTAGTTTCCGAGTTTTATATCAGAAACTATAGCCGTTATGGGCTTAATTAAAACGACTAAAATTAATCAGAAATTTTATCGTTTTTGTAGGATTTATCTGAGGGTTTTGAGTAGTTTTCCGAAGTAAGCTTAGGTGACAATCATTGAGAATGCACTGAATATGTTACTATAGAAGTTACTCTTGATTTTTTTTTACGAAATATTAGGTTTCAGAAAAAAAATTAGCAGTGAGGGATACGATCTCCCCTTTTCCTTAGTTTAGTCTTCGTCAGCCGTTTTAGGTGTCAACTGATTCAATAGAGATCAACTTCGTTTCTTCAAAAATTATTTGGAAGAAGTATGGCAGTGGGGGTTGTGTACCCAATTTATTGTGCTTCCTTTTTCTGCGAGTAATCCAGGGCTTTCCATGAGTTCTGTGAGAGAAATTTATAATTTCTGAAAATTTTTTGGAAAACATCTTGTGGTCAAACCCTTACGCATTGAGATTTCTCCAACTCGATAATGAAATGAATTTTACGGGGTTTGATATGTTTTATTGTTGTCCTTTCTGTTTAGAGGGAAAAATCGCGAGATCCTTTCGATGCTCTTCCCGTGGCTAAAGTAGCGACTAGGTTTTCAATTTTTTTGATCACTGCAGCGTTTGTGTAAGCGTTGGCCATAGGAAAAGTCACTACTTGGAGTTGTGTTACCAGTGTTGTTGCGAGCTGTGAGTTTGTCTTTCATATTTCTGGACATCATTTTGATCAAGCGTTTTGTGGGCCATGAGTTAGAGTTATCCCCCCTCCTTCTAGTGCCAAATTACGGGAACCAAAATTTGCACTGTTGATATTAGTGAATCGAGGAAAGAAAAAGAAACCCTAACTTTCCTTGACGTCCGAATCCCTGCAAGAGCCAACGACAAGTAATTGAATTAAACGCAGAAAATATTATAAGATAACAAAACAAATTAATAAAAGTTTGATCTTTATTTAGATTCGCGTATGAGCATAGCGAATGTTCAACATACGTAAAAGCTACGGCCGCAAGATCTGTAAGCGAGTTTTCTAGTTTAGCCACCTCAAACGTAGTTGAGTCGCATTTCAATAAAAAAGACGAAAAGATAAGAAAAGGTTTGATTGAATTCGGGAATGGACCTTATTGAAAGGCTTCCTACGTACCCCCTTTGAGGATCAAGCGAACGTTAGTTCTGTTAAAGAGTTTGAACAAGAGATCGAACTGCCTTTGTGAGTTCGTCTAGTAATCGAATGCAAGACATAAAAAAACCCAAGCACGTCAAGAATAATGCCTATGGTTGTTAAGTGCTAAGTTTTTTGCTGACCATTTTTTTGTCCCTCTCCCCCCTATCTTTTTCTTTTCTTATATATTCCTTCAAAGGTCGATCATCTTCCTTTTCTACTCCTAATTCGAGTTTATCATTCACGAAAATCTTCCTTATCTTCTCAATTTTCCCATAATTATCTTGAAACTTCACATTTTATCTTCTGCCGAAAGGTGGTAGACCGTCATTGTAATTGGATCATTCTCGTCTAAAATTTTAAGTGGGCCATTATCACGTTTTAGACCTTTCGGGATGTTCTGCGATTAAAACGATTTTTTACGATTTCTTTAGAGAAATCGTCCTTGATACGATTACATGATGCTGGTTCCGCAAAATAATAATAACAACCGCATGCCTTAAAAAATTGGTTTCTAAATTAATTTTTACTGTTTTATATGATTGACTTGAAGTTTTTACAAGAAAACAAATCTTTAAGATTTTTATCGCAAAACTTCAATGAAAATCCAATCGATACAAAACAAGAACTAGTATGGTAAATAACAAATAGAGAGAGTGATCAAGAGGATATGGTCTAGTCGCCCCTTTTTCGAGAGCCTAGTTGCCAATGAGAAACTATAAGTTGTGCGCGTCTAGTCAATCCACGGGGGACTAGACCTTGTCGAGAGTCTAGGTCGCCCATGGGCGAATAGACGTTGTGCGCGTGTAGTCGCCCATGGGTGACTAGACCTTGTCGAGAGTCTAGTCGTACATGGGTGACTAGACGTTGTGTGCATCTACTTGCCGACGGGCGACTAGACTTGGAGGCGACGTGGTGGTCGTCCTACGATTGTATGGCTTGGTCTGTTAGTCGGGACATGATAGCATTGTTATGAGAAGTTCGATGAGATGGGATTCTTGTTTTCTTTCTTACTTGAAAAGCGATACAACCATTCCACGGTAATTTTAGAAATCGATTTCGTCGCAACGCTTTTTACCCCAACAATGGAAGACTGTTTCGTAAAATTCGTTATTTATCGCCAAAAAAAACTTTCGCAAAACCTTTTCCGATTCATTTCATCTTTGGATAGAAATTCTTTATTCCTTGTCTGGGATGAAATATACGAACTTTGTTCTTGTAACTTTATGAAAATAGGTTTGGCTTATGTCGTATAGTTTCTCTGACATTGTCAGCTTATATTTGCTTAAGGCACAATTTCTCGAGGATTTTAGCCGTTGATTCTGCCATGACTGATTTTGACCCCAACATGTAGCAAAATTCCTCCCTGATACTTGGAAGAGCTTAATGGCCATTGTAGGACCAGTATGTTGACATGAAGAAAAACAGTTGTACCTATCTCTTATTGATCAAAATAACTACTATGAGCCTGTTCAACTAGAACCAAAAACTTCTCTCATTAATTTGGTTCATGAATCATGACTTGTGGCAACATGTTTCTGCAAATTTTAGCCTAAAATAGGAGTCGGATGATGGAAATTGATCGATGTCCAGCCCAAGACATCGGTCGACGATGCCAACAAACAGTTGATCGATACCCACCCTTTCACATCGATCGACGACAACCTGACATAGGGCATGATACAACTAAACCAGATTACGATGAATGCTATCTAGAAGAAGAAGAAATCGACTACCTTGCTCTTTCACTAGAACAAGATGGAGATTTCAGAGGATCTGATGAAACCTGACTGCGACATCGATTGACGATGGCCCTCTGCCATCAATCGATGCTAATTTTGCCGATGGGTACGAATCCTATAAGGAT